>CM058040.1:97357985-97387968 GCA_030169165.1 Centaurea solstitialis
CAATTTCAACAACAATCTTATATTTCTCATCAACGTACATTTGAAGGTTTGATCCAAGAAGGTTTCGCTTCTTCTAATTTCCAACTCCTCATCCCGCTAATTTCCAACTTCCGCTAAAAAATTATTAATCTTAAAAAAATATCCATCACATACCGTGTTTTCTTCGTTCACTCCCACTGCCATTGGTTTGTCGGTTAGATTCAGTCTAGATCGTTTTTGCACACCCATATCGACGACAATCCTCTATATCTTATTTTCATTTTCTAATATGTTTTAGTGCAAAATGTTTTAGTTTGTCATAAAAGAACTTCACTTTCTAGTATATATTTTGTGTACATCATAACACTCTACAAAATACGGGTACTCGTGAATCGAACCGTGGGTACCAGCTTCTTTTCAGTTCAGTTTGTTGCGGATACCCACCCTGTGCGATTCAATTTCGAATAATAAAATTAAATATCCATCCTATACATGTGATTTTCAAAATTTTCACTGCCCAACTCACACCATCCCGTAAACACCCCTAGATATAGTGGGTGTGAATGGAGGCAAGGCAATACTCGTAGCCTAAAATGCTATATTTTTATAAATAAATGTAGGAATAGTTTTTATGTGGAATGCATGGAAAAGCGGACTAAGTGACGATGGGCGGGTCAAAGTTTCAGAACTTTTAGAATCTATTTTCTTTTTTCTTTTTTCACACCAGCTTTTTGTGAAAAAGACATATCTCATCTGCAAAAACACTCTAACGCATTTTTAATTTATACATTTCAATTAATTAAATAATCCATCTTTTAGTTATTCATAACGTGCAATCTAAATATCATAATGAAAAAGTTTATAAATCTTATTAGTTCATGATGTGAAATAAATTGTCGCAATTACGATAATGATGCATCTGAAAAATGAGTTAATAAATCGTACTTACTGTTTGAAGTGTATAATATTAAAGGAATAGAAAATTTGTAGTTTAATGAGACCTAAATCAAACCTAAAAACTCAATCAAAAATATAGAGATGGAGATAGTGGATAGACAAAATTTAGATGCAAAAATAAAAAAGTTGGAGGAGATAAGGCATAGTTATTTCGCCGTCAAAACTGTATATGGTGTGAGATGGTGCAGATTAGACTGCCACTTGAACAGATAGGTCAGCAGGTTACCTGCTGAGAAAGTGGTTAGCAAGTTAAACAAGTCATGAAGGTTCCTTTCCCAGATCTTGTGTGGTAACCCCTTCATCGACCTCTCATTCGTCTACGAACTCCTACTTCTTTCAACAACCAAGCAAAAACATCCACCTATCATATTCTCCGGCATCTCACCTTATCGGTCATTTATCTTCAATTGATATTTCTTGTTAAATGTGTAATTTCTTTTAGCCAGGACTACTATGGCCAACTTCTAGGTTTTATCATTATCCTAAAATATTTAAAAACCCATTTTGCTTCTATGTTTTGCGTTTATGGCTTAAATTGTTGATGGGTCTTAGTTAATTTGGCTAAAGTTTTAGTAATTAGGATTTGGATTTGGGTTGTTCCAATGGCCAAAGAAGATGATAAAAATGATTAGAGAAGACAAACAAAATGGTATAGAGGGGCATGACCTTTCTAGGTTTTGGTTTTCGAAGCTAGCCATAACGAGAAAAACATCTAGTTTTTGGTTTCTAAAGCTAGTCATAGATAAAATTTTGTTCTTCAAAGTTCATACAACTATGATTACTCTAAAAAAATACACTCTCTATGCATTCATGGCTTCCTTGTCACTTGAAGTTCAGACTTCTTGACTTTCAGCTCCTATGATTCTATGAAATCCAACAATAAAGAGGAAAGATGAAGTCATTGGTAACTGTAATTCTAGTAAGAAAATGATTAATTTGCGTAGAGGGAAGAGAGAGGGTCGTATTTATTTCTAAATTTCATCGGAGATGAGGGGTTTAGGTGGTAGATTGAGGGAAGGAGAAGGTTGACACGATAAGTAAGGAAGAAGAAAGTTGGTGGGAGGGGGAAGGGGGAAGTCGACGGTGAAGAAGAAGGTCTGTCTAACGGAGGGTTTTTGAGAAGACAAAAATGCCCCTTACGTGAGGGGCGCATGTAAAGCTTAATAGGGGGTTGTCGACGATAGTTAGTAACATGGACCTCCTTCATAACGAAATTGAAACCGTAAGGACCCGACCCATAAAGTTTAGGGTCTAGGGACCTCCACTATAAGACCATGCGTATCATGCATGGGTAGAGGGGCGGTTTTGCTAGCGGTCACCACGACTTCCCGCAACTTCATGGTACTCCCGTAGCGGGTACCACCCAACGGGTAGGAAGCCAGGTTTCCAAGCCTGAGCCTAACCGCTCTCTCTTATCTGTTTTCTCTCTTTTATATATTATATTTATACTAATAAAAAAAGGTAAGAGTGTGAGGGTATGAAATATAACTAGTACTCCCATTTACAGTTCAGAGAGTAGAAAGAGAAAAGTTATGTTGCATGAGGGTATGAAAACGTCAATGGTACGGATGGCCTAATTTAGGGCAAATCACAAGGACCAAATTTGTAATTACTCAATAATCTATTATAACAATTATCAAATTGTTACCTTCTATAAAACGGATATAATTATCTTGAATCCGTATGATTGGGACATACCATTTGGTGATTACATGTCTACTTTCATGTAATGATTAATTAAAGGTAAAAAGCAAAACAAAATTATAATCATAACTTTATAAAAAGATCCCAAAAAATGTATTTATTTAATAACGAATAAAATATGTATGTTTTTTAAGATTGGAATTAATAATGTATAAATTATGTATGGTACTAATCCAAGGTTTCAAGAGCCAACACCTCTTTCCCCTATATATTCTCATGCTTCTCCTCCACTTCGTGCAACTCCATGTTATATATCAAACCAACCATATATATATATCCTAGAGAGAGAAAGTGAAGAAAGAAAAGCAAATCTAGAGAGAGAAACCTGCAAGTGATATGGAATACCACCATGGCCATGGATTCTTGGAGCAAGATATATTATTGGATTCAAACAATAATAATAGTATTATTCCTTTTGAAATGAATATTGATATAGATCAATTTGACCAAAATACCCTTTCCATCACCTCCCATACCTCTTCTTCTTTTGAAGACTTCTCCTCCTCTTTGCCATTCATCTTTGACCAACAAACCCTAAATTGTACTTCATCCTTTGATCAACAACATTTCGATAGCCCGTTCGTCGACCATGACAAATTACTATATTGTCCTTACGACCACACTACTGCCACTGGCGACATCAAGCTTGAATCTTCACCATTGTTTGATCAAGATGATTATTCTGTGCTTTCTTCATTGTTGGATGAAGTGCAAAACTGTCATTTTGTACATGGTGTGGGGGGTAATAGGGTAATAATGCCCGACCCGAAAGCGGGTATGAATGATCATGAGGTGGAACCCGAGAGAAGGTCCGGATCCGGATCCGGATTCAAGATGGGGAAGAGTGGTAAAAGCGGTAAAGTTGAAGGGCAACCATCAAAGAATCTAATGGCGGAAAGGAGAAGAAGGAAAAGGTTGAATGATAGACTTTCCATGCTTCGATCGGTTGTACCAAAAATCAGCAAGGTACAACTCTCATAATTTCTTTCCTTCTAACTTTTCTTTTAAACTTACTAGGGTTGTTTACTAGACGCTTACCAGACTAAACTGTTGTTGATAAACGTTTTCAATCCGATAAACTCATAAGAGATAAGAGTCGCTTCTATCACTTACTGGTTAATACTCTGGATCCTTGTTATGATTGGATAAGATTTTCAATAGTTTCTATGCTCAATTGGCAAGGATTGTAAAGAAATGATGCCAGTAAGTGTTTACCTGGGTAAATGTTTAGTAAATAGCGGCTTAGTCAGTTTAAGGGGCGGTTTTACCGTACTGGAACACAAACATAACCGAGAATCTTACCTAGAAAGAGGGAATACAAGGATCGGGATTCATACCAATTTTGTAGTGGTTAAGCTTATAGCAGTAATAGGTCGATTCACATCATATTCTATGTAAAAGTGTTACGATAAACTTTTTAACATGTTTTTGAGTTGTTAACAAATTTTAGAATACTCTTAAAATAAATATTCTATTGAAATTTTTAGTACTATTTTATTTGAAAAAAAAAGTCTAATAAAAACAAGTGTTATATAAAAAAGAAATGTTCATAAGAAATTTTTATATACAAACTATAATGTAAAAGAAAGTTGTCTTAAAAGTATATTAAAAAACTAGTTAAAGCATAAAGAATTTCATAAAATACATAAAACCGTTTCTTATGATATTAAATTATTTTTTATATCTTATAGACTTAACTTTTTCCTTTTCTTCTATTGTCGTGATTCACTTCAACTTTCATGTTAGTTTTAAATTTTAAAATATCAAAATTCTCGTAGTATTTTGTTTCAAAAAAATATGTGCAGTACCTAAAGTGACCTTTTCGTTTAAAACTTCTAAGATTACAGTTGACGAGACGTAAGATTACAGTTCGAGTGAGTGGCCTTGTCGTTATTCTTTTATAAAAAAATGAACAGTATATGTTGATAATGTGGTTTTACAATAGTGTCTTAATTTAATTACTAATATATATATATATATATATATATATATGAGGTAGTTTCATACAAGAACGATGTCAATTTAAGAAAATGCGATGACGATTCTCAACCACATATTTTCGGTTACGGTGGACGCGATCACAGAGGATTGACGTGATTCATTGAGGGTGACCCGATCAAAACCGCGTTTATTGAGCGGATGAGTGGTCGAGAATCGTTCTCGCATTTTCTTAAAAAGTTATCATTCTCGCATTTTCTTAATAAGTTATCGTTCTAGTTTAAACATTTCTTATATATATAGGCCAAGGTTACTATGCAACCTAGCAAAATGTTACAACCCATACAATCTTCACCGATACCATTAACTAATGCAAGGTTTTGGTTCACATTAATTTAAAATAAAACGTAACAATCATTTTATTCTCATTCAATTGACGTACTTGTGTTGTATACGGAAAATTAACCTTAATGTATCAAACTATCATCTATTAAATATGTTGACGGATGTGAACATACCGATTTTGTTAAATTTATTCCATCAATTGTGGATGGTATTTTGTAACATAAGCTTTAAATACATGAATTCTTTGCAATGAAATTAGATTTATAGGTAGTTAAATGTCTCTAATTATTTTAATATATTATTTTATAGGATCAAAAATATTAGTAGGTTTTATATAAAAGTACTACGATAGATTAATATAACACTAATATTCTCTAATTGTTTTAATATAATGTTTTATATGATTAAATATACTTGAGGGTTTTACAAAAAAATATTGTAATAAATTTATAGGATATCTTTTTGATATCTTTAACAAGTGTTTTAGTATAATTTTAGAATAAGACGTCCTTTTAATTCTAATATATGATATTAATTTAAAATGTTTTATAATAACAAGTGTTCTACAAAGAAGAAAATGCATAAGAAGCTTTATTTCAAAATATTAAAAAAAAAAAAAAAAAAAAAAAAAACTTGTCAATATGTTAGAAAAACCTGTCAATATGTCCAAACCTCTTATGAACACTTATTGTAATATTTTACTATTTTACAAAAGTTGTATAATTGTTTAGTTCTATTACCATAGAATAGTCTATTATGACGCTACACATTTTTGTTGTCTAACAAATTTGATTTTGTTTGTAGCGGCTTGTTTTTTGAATATGGAAAAACATTGTTATAACCATGTATACATCATAAAATCAAAACTTGTACTACACTACAACAATTTCGGGCTTAAAAGGTGTCTTATATATCTAAGCATTTTCATAAAATTTTATAGGACTTAAGTTTATAGAACCAATTAAAAAAGTTATCCCATTTAAAATTGTTACAATAAGTTAATAAGACGTTTTTGACCGTTACAAAAAAATTTAAGAACACTTTCAAATAAATTGTCGTATTAGAAAATTAAAAATGACATTATTTGGAACATTGTTAATATAACACAAGAGTCATATAAAAAGATAGGCTTATATGACATTTTTCGAAAGTGTCATCTAAAATAGCTTACATGAAACTTTATTTTAAAAACGTCCTAACAAACTTGTTAAAACATTCAAAAGATTTATGTGAACTTATTGTAATACTTTTACATATGATACTTTATAATTTAGTTTTATAACATTTTAAATGTTCTGTAAATTTAATTATGTTGTTGTGGTTGAAGTTGTGAATTATGTACGATCATTTATTTAATATTCTAATATCGATTTTAATTTTGGAAATAAGCAGATGGACAGAACATCAATACTTGGAGACACAATAGATTATATGAAGGAGTTGATTGAGAAGATCAACCAAATGCAAGAAGAAATGGACATTTCCTCCAATCAATTAAACTTAATGAATGCAAAACCCAAAGAAATATTTATCAGAAATTCACCCAAGGTAAATATATATATTTCCATTTCCCATTTTTCTAAGTTGTATTTATGCACATTAAAATAATCTAACTAATCGAATAATACTTTTGCGTCATGTGCTCATTTTAGTTTGACGTGGAAAGAAGAAATACAGATACGCACGTTCAGGTCTGTTGTACAAGTAAACCTGAGTTGTTGATATCGACAATGACAACCCTTGAAGCACTAGGACTCGAGATTCATCAATGTGTTATCAGTTGTTTCAACGACTTCATGATGCACGCTTCTTGCTCCGAGGTAATTACACATTCTTTTCATTTGTTTCCATCAGTATATGTTGGTCGTCGGTCACAAATTTTTATTTTCTTAAGAACAATAAAAAATTATATCTTAAATTTTTGGTTTATGTCATTTCAATTATGCTTTAGGACACAAATCTTATACTCTAGATCATGTACTTTCAGTAATTTTCGTATATTCTTTTTTCTCATTTGGTATTTTTAAAAATGTAATAATTCTTTTTGCACTTATTATTTCTTAAAAAAATATTAGTAAGATTGATTTTATTTTATTTTATTTACGAGTGTTTTATAAATTTCATAAATCTACTTTCAAACCAAATATCAAAAACACCCTTTAATTTGCGAAAATAAAAGGTATTATTTATATTTACTAAATTTATTTTTTAATTACAGGAAATGGAGCAAAGAGTCATTTTAAATTCAGAGGATATAAAACAAGCGTTATTTAGGAACGCAGGATATGGAGGAAAGTGTCTGTAAAGATATATTATATATGACGGTCCATGACCTCTCGTGACGGTTGATTATTTTTATTATTGAGTATTTGAGATTAAAAAAAATTCATAAGCTTTCTAAAGTTATAATTTGAGTGATAATTATTGAGGGTAGGATTGTAATTTTGTTTACAAGGGAGAAGGCTGTAGCTTGTTATCTTGTGATTGATTTTTGTCATTTATAATAAAGGTTATCTTCCCTTTTTACCCTTTTCCTTTTTGCCATATGCTTTTTGCTACATGTAAATCCAAACCATCTTATCGTACAATCGGATCGGTTAAATTTGGTTCAAAATTTGGTGATATTGGTCGAAAAAAATAGGTTTTGTAGTTAAAAAATGAAATGAGTTGACAGTGACGTTAAAAACTTTTTAATAAAATAATTAATAAATAAAACAAAAACATGAACGTCATATACTATATATATATTAGAAATCTCATAAGTTTAAGGCAAAGTAAACTTTTTAAATTTCAAAATAAATGCATCTTCTAACATTTTCTGAAAGCTAAAATATGGAAACACAAAATAAGCTAAAAGAATAACAGCATTAAAGGTTAGAAGATGTTAGAAGATGGGTTAAATTTACATGTTAAAATGACAAGTTTGCGATCAAGGATATATGATAGAGATAGGTAGACATAATAAAGTTTTATCAAACTTAATATCTAGTTAGTTATCTATTTTTATCTTATTTTCATATGAAGAAATTAAGATTGATGAAAATTTACGGCGCCTTTTGATTCTCTCCATATTCATTGTTTTTTTACAAATTATCATCATGTACGTTTAATTAACTACCCAATGATCAATTCTTGAGTTTTCAACATCAATCAATTCATACATCACTATTGCAACCCAAGAAAACATTCCTTTTCGGTTGATACTTTTTACTGTTTTGTTAAAAGTGAATAATCGATGCCATGTTGATATAATCCAAAATCTCACATGAAAAGATATACCTTAAAATGCTCTTTCCTTTGCAGCTCGATCAACGCTTATTTTCTCGACTCCCTATTGCCAAGTGTGACAAAGGAGATCGAGAGTGGGGAAGAGAGGATTGAGAATTAGGTTTTATTTTTTGTCTCGCAATTTTAAAAGAGAAAGATAACAATGACCTGATTCGGTGGGTTTCAACTTAATATAATCAGGTCATATAGGGCAAATTGGATTGTTGGTGTGTTTTCTTGAGGTTGAGCGTACGGCCCTCGAATGAGGTCTCGGGTTCACCTTCGGGCCTTTTGGTTCGATGTACACACCGATACGCCCCCTTCACTGAACCCGCACAAGTGAGGGATCCAGGTGTGTAGACTCGAGCAGCTCCTCCCCATCCCTCTTCTTTCTCCCATCTCTCTCTTCCTCTTTTTCTCTTTTTCTCTTATATATATATATATATATATAATAAAAAGTGGGGTAAAAATTAGGATAGTGGTACTCCACTATAGCGAAAATTAGGTAGGAAATAGAAAAGTTGATGTGGCGTAGACGTCACACTCGGGTAAAGAGGGTAATTTGGGTAGCGGTACTCGGGTAAAGAGGGTAATTTGGGTATTCATGGTCTAAGAAGAATGTTGGGTTGGGAAATTCAGCCCATCAACGACTTTGGATTCTTTTTTTTTTTTTTGGAAGGCATAGTGGCATCGAACCAATGAACGACTATAACGAACACACGCACATAGCACGCACACCTCTTCGGCAGTATTGGACATTTACGGGCAGCCCACTAATTTGCTGCTGTCCCAACCCAACATAAATTGGACCTAGAGCTCAGCCACAGTCTTGGACTGGGCTGGGGGGTGGGGGGGACGGTCTATGATTGGACCAGCCCAAGGACTGGATACTACTCATGCGCTTAAATTGACTCTCCTTGGGATCGAACCCTAGTAGCCTGTGTTCCTATCTACAATCCCCCAAGAATGTTACCGTCCTTAAGAAGATCAATTGAGCTAGACATAATTTGTAGATTCTCTCATTTATGCCTTTGTTTTTGTTATATTGTTTAATTTAATAATTTTAGCATGTTTGATCATTATTAGTTTAGCTTTAATTTAATGAACTTATTGTTTAATTTAATACTTTTTGTTATATTCTTTTAACAATTTTTAACAAATATGAGAGAATCCCCAAATAACAAGAAAATCGAGGAATTACTGCACGCACTAGTGCATAACGGTAAAAAAAAAAAGATGTTTTTTAGTTTTTTGTCGTTCAAAAAAAATTGTTTTGGGGGTTTTTTTTCCATGTATAATAATATTAAATGTTGTATTATTCGGTCTGAAAAATACATGGTCATTCAAACTGAATATGTCACTTTACGTGCTATCGACTGTCCTCACGTTTACAATAAAATATGAATTTGTAGCCGAACTTTCTTTTAGTGATCTATTTCCAATGGTTATAACCTCTTGTCTAGTGACTCAATTACAATTGAAAATTGATGACAATCGATCAAATATAACAAGTAGAGCCTATACAAACTTATAAAGGATGTCATCATGTAAGACACAATTACAAACCAGAAAATTGACCCACGGCTTATGGGCTTTTATGTGGGCTTGTGGACTCGATCCAATCTTAATATTTGGCATGTTTTTTGATGACATCCTTTATAAGTTTGGATCCAATCTTAATATCTCACATAATTATTGTGGATCCTCCTCCATATAATAACATTTGATAACGTCACTTCATGCTTGAAAATGAACACTATGGTGTGATTACATATTTTAAAGGAACTTTTTTTATGTTTGATTTGCAGGGACTAGGCAGACCTTAAATTGAACTCTATTTCAATATTGTGTTTAGTTTAAAGGGAAGTTTAGAATTGAAATCTTGTATTCCAACTTCAAAGTCTGCAAAATTTGACTTAAATGTTTCGTGGAGATATTTAATATTTAAAAAAATATTTAAAATATTTATTTGTAATAATCATTTAAAAAACTAGGCTATGTTTATAATCTGTTTTAATGAATTATGTATAAATAATGGTATTAAATTTTGTTCTAAATCAGCATACCATATGGGTGCGTTTGGTGCACTGGACAGGGTGGGACCCTGTCCTGCGTTTGGCGCGCCGCAACCTTGGACTAAGTCGAACACACTAGCACAAAACATGGGACAACTGTGTTCACCCTCTACCCATGGAACTAAGTGGAACAAGGAACTCATTGACCAAAATACCCCTAAAATAAGAAACTTAATCTAATATCTCTTTTTTTTTCTTCAACCGTTTTCTCCCAAACTCCATCTCCTCTTCGATTTCACGACCTCAGATCTACCTCCCTCTCCGGCGACGTCCGGGGACCTGCGGCTGCTACCTCCGGCGACGTCCGACGTCCGGCGACCTCCGCCTCCCTCTACGAGTCCGGCGACCTGCGGCTGCTACCTTCGGCGGCGCCCGGCGACCTCCGCCTCCCTCTCCGGCGATGTCCGGCGACCTGCGGCTGCTACCTCCGGCGACGTCCGACATCCGGCGACCTCCGCCTCCTTCTCCGGCGATGTCCGGCGACCTGCAGCTGCTACCTCCGGCGACCTCCGCCTCCCTCTTCGGCGATGTCCGGCGACCTACGGCTGCTACTTCCGGCGATGTCCGACGTGCAGCGACAACTTATAGACTTTATCAATAAAACAATATTATAAGGTTTTAAATTCTTTGTTTTTATGCATTTAAATTGATTATTTATTAATAAAACAGTAAACAGCTCATCAGGGGTAAACTGGTCATTTTAACATGTTTTGCCTTGTTCTATCCTATGTTGTTCTATCTTACCAAACGCTGGACATCTGTCATGTCCTGTCCTGTCTTGTCTACGTACCAAACACACCTTTAATCTCAGAACCGCCGGTTCCGATTCTGATTACATAAAAAAAGGCGGGTATTCGGTTTATGGTCACCCCTATTGACAAGTTGCTCAATGTACCAAGATTTATACATAAGAGGGAGGTTAGACGGTGTTGAATTAGACAAAAATTGTTAAAAAGACAAAATTACCCCTAATATGGGTTGTATAACAACTTCAAAGTCAACTATGTTGGGTCAAAGGGACCATTTTTAAAGAAAAATACAAACCAAAACAACTATTTTTCTACTTATTATAGTATGTATACAATATTTATAATTTCATGTAAATCATAGGGACCAAAGTTGTAGTTTAGTTTTTATGTCAAGATCATTGTCCTATAAAAAATAAGAAAAAATATTTGAAAAAGAAATACACATGTAGGCTTCACAATGCCACCACCTATAATTATGCACTAAAAGAGAAGAACTATCACCACCTCCTTCCAATCAATCTTCTCATCCATCACCACCTTCAATGGTCTCCAATTCCATTAACCGTTAACCCTCGATCCACCACCATCCGCCATTAAAATTCCTTGACAAAAATGGAGAATAATTATTCATATTCTTCATACCCAGACTCCAACAACTCCACTCCTCGTTCCCGGGAACTAGATTGCGAAACCGCCTCATACGACGAACAAACCAACAACCCTAACCCTAACCCTAATAACAACAACAACAACAACAACAATGCTTCCAATTACAAGGTCAAGCTCATGTGCAGCTATGGCGGAAAGATACTTCCACGTCCACACGATAATCAACTCACTTACATCGGTGGCGATACCAAAATCCTCACCGTCGATCGAACCGTTAGGTACGGATCGATTTTGCATAAACTCAATTCGCTTTCGGATGCCTCGGATATTTGTTTCAAATACCAATTGCCCGGGGAAGATCTGGATGCGTTGATCTCGGTTACGAATGATGAGGATTTGGAGCATATGATGACGGAATATGATCGGATTTTCCGATCTTCCGCGAAGCCGGTGAGGCTTAGGTTGTTTTTGTTTCCGTTATCTCCTGCGGGTTTTGGAGGTGGCGGAGATAGCAAGACGGAGCAGCAGTGGTTCGTGGACGCGTTGAACGCGGTCCAGATCTCGTCGGGACAGTCGTCTTCTCCGGCTTCGGATAATCCGGATTACCTTTTCGGATTCGATAAAGGAAACACGCCGGGAACGGTCGCGGCCGCGGCGAAGGCGCAGGAGGTGGCGGCGGTCGTCGTGCCGCAGGCGAACGTCTCCGACACCACGCGGCCGGGGTCGGAGTGCGGTTCGGAGGATAGTAACGGAAACCGTCAGGTCGTAGGCGAAACGGTCGTTTCGCCTACGACGGTGGAGATCCAGAGACAGATGCAGGAATCGCAACGGATGCAGATCGCCGCGAGCCACGAGCAAGCGATGAACGTCGATCCTAGGGCTTATTACGGAGACTATTACCCTCAGAAGATCCAACCGGCTGCGGCCGCTGCCGGCCAGCCGCGGTATTGGCAGGAGCAACGGCACATGACGACCGGTGGTTACCCGATGTCGGTGGCCACAAACGAGTCTCCGGTTTATTTAATTCCGTCGTCCACCGGTGTTTATCAATCTCCGAATCCTCCGATGCAGGCGGCTCCGCCTGCGACTCAAACGCTCCGACCAACAACCGGTCAGGTCAATCAAGGTGGTCAAACTTACTACGGGATGCAAAGGATGGGTAATCCACCGGAATTCTATCGAGAACAGCCAATGTACGGCACGATGAATCAATCTCCGATTCAGCAAACAAAAGTGTCAGCGTATCCGGAAGCGATCGGGGTGGTTAGGCCACAGGCGGAGCTCGGGTACAGCCAGGTCGGTATCGATGCCACGGGGCGGCAGGTTTATTATACAACATCACAAGGAATGAATCCCTCTTATCAACCGGTGATCACACCAACTGATGTGAGGCAAGGGCCTGGTTTGGTGGTTAATCCTGAGGGTAAGATGGTTTTGAATCCTAATAAGTAAGAGTTCTTAATTAAAAAGCATCTCTTTTTTGGTTTATTTTGATCATGGTTTGTTACAATTTGGACAACATAAATAACTATATAGGTGTATGTGCCTATTTGATCTTTGTTTTCCAGTTTTTTATGTTGTATATACCCTTTTTATATATGTTCATCTTGAGACTTTACTCTTTGAGAGCATTCACTTGTTGCTTGCTTAATGCTTAAAAATAAGTTAGTAAATTTACTTTTCTAAGTTCTATCAAAATATTTGATGAAAAACTATTTTTATAATAAATAATACATATGTTCTTTTTATATTAATATGAATATACATTTTTAATATCCTTTTTATTAGATTAATATATAGAAAGCATATATATATAAGATATACAAGTTTATCACCTTATGTCACATCTTAAAAAATGTCATGTCCTCGACATGGTGTGCAAAGTTTAGGACTTGATCTCACCGTCATGCCACACCCAAGCTAATTTGAAACTTAGGGATTGTTTACTATCCTCCTATTACCTCTTAGGCTATCACTAGCCCAACCCAACTCTCCCAACCTAATTGCCACATTAGCTTTTTTTCAATCCTCTCATAACCCCTCTGTGGCTCTGCAACCCTCTGCAAACCGTACCCCAACCCTCTCACACAACACACAGCTCACGTGGGCTTGGCGGTGTGGCCAACCCGCCAAGGCTGGAGCCCGCCGAGCACCCTATTTTGTGTACCCAAGCCCGCTGAAGCAGCAAGCCCGCCGGCTTCAATCTTTGCAGCCCGGTGATGCCCGCCAATGACCGCTACGCTTAGCCTTACATCTGAGAAGCTCTTACCTGATTAAGAGGTGAGATTGTTTACTTAGAATAAATATAGCTCTGCCCATGGACAGAGAAGTATTTGCATCTTTCCGGATGAAGCGATAACATTTCCATGTTTATCCTTCCCCAAAGTAGCCTGCAGATAGTTCACCAAGATCAATAGCATAAAGATGAAAACGCAAATTTTTTTTTTTCTTTTTCTCTTTCTTGTTTTGTTACTAGAAATTGCAAAGACGAAGATGATGAGTGGTATTTTTGATGGTCTCTAGAACCATAAATAATATGAGGACAAGCACTTATGAAAAATACAGAGAAGTCAAAAGACATCAACCATTGTTGGGTTGAAAACCTAAATTTCTTTTATCATCATAGGGGGAATTAGGGATCCAAAAAATTTAAAACCAAAGCAACTTATCTTGAATTGATAATGTAGACCAAAATCCTCCTCTAATGGCTGATGGTGAATAGTTTTTAGATTTTTCTGGATTGCGACAATGATAGAAGAGAGAAGAAGATGAAGAATACTACTTCCCTTCTCAATTTTGACCCAAAACTTGTTTGTCAAAGGTGCTTCAAATGTTATTCTTAAGGGTGCTCACACCGGTTCGGCGGGCTCTAGCGGGTTTGAGCGGGTAGAGCCCGCCGGGCCCGGCGGGTTGGGTGCGGCATTTCAAAGCCCGGCGGGTTGAGGTAGCCGTTGCCAAACGGCTGTCTTCAAACGGTAAATTTAATTTAATTTTGGGAAAAGTCCAAAAAAACCCAACGAACTATTCCATTTTGAATGGTTAAGTCCCTAAACAATTTTTTTGAACAAAAAAACCATTAAACTTTCTTATTATGAATGATTAAGTCACTAAAGTGTTATTTTGAATGAAAAAACCATTAAACTTTTTCATTTTGAATGATTAAGTCCCTAAACATTTTTTCCAACAAAATAAATCATTGAATTTTTAAAAATTTGCTACTTATATCTGTTTAAACTAAACTAACATAGTTATATTTTACCTTTAAAACCTTCATAGGTGGTTACATTTAATTTTTTTATTTTTATTAAAAAGGGGTAAGTAACCAAATTTTGAGAGTTTAATGGTTTATTTATCCAAAAGAAATTGTTTGAGGACTTAATCATTCAAAACGAAAAAGTTTAATGGTTTATTCATTCAAAAGAATAGTTTAGTGACTTAATCATTCAAAATGAGAAAGTTTAATGGTTTTTTTGTTCAAAAAAATTGTTTAGGGACTTAACCATTCAAAATGGAATAGTTTGTTGGGTTTTTTTAGACTTTTCCCTTTAATTTTTTTACCTTTTTTTTTTCATTTTTTACTCCTATATAAATACCCCTTTACCCAACTTATTTTTTCACACCAACAACTCTCTCTTTAACTCTTTAAACCTCCAATTCTTTAAACCTCCCACTCTTCAAACCTCATGAATCCAAACGATCGAAACCCCGGATCTTCATCCCGGCCTTCGAAAGCTAAACGCCGGGCGGTACCCGAGACCCCTTCCAACCCCCATTTCAAAGTCGACGTTTCGCATACCGGGTTCGATCCACAATATCCACCCGATTATGAGGTCCAAATTTCGCACAAAGGTTTTAGTCTCACAATTACTCATCCCGGGAGCTCTTCACAAGCTCCTCAACCCAGAAGCTCTTCAAAAGCTCCTTATCAACCATTTCCTAATCCGTTTGTGAATCCACAATTTCCTCCACCCGATTGGGGTGCTCCTTATCAACCACAATATCCACCCAATTTGGGAGCCGTAGAAGATGATGGCCCGAAACATGAGGAAGAGATTTTCCCTTCCGATGAGGGGCAACTTTCACCAACGACCGAGATAGAAGAAGACATTAAGTTTTACACCGCCCTGCATGGCCATCTTCGGGGTAAACGACTCCATGGTGCTTTGAAGTGAAAAACCAAGATCAGAGCCAAACATGGCTTGTAATTTGTAGTTTATGTAATGTTTTAGTTTATTTTATTTAATTATGTAGTGTTTAATTTTAATTAATTATGAATCTTATTATTGCTTAATTACATGTTTTATTTAATTATATTATTTATTTATATAAAAGAAATAAAATAAATTAAAAAGTGAGAGTGTTGGGAGGGTTAGGTAAGAGAGTGAAAGGGTTGTAGAGGGTTATAGGAGGGTATAGAGAGGGTTGGGAAAAAACTGATGTGGCAACTGATGTGGCATTAAAAAGTGAAATGTTTTGGAGGATTGGAAAATATGGGTGTCGATAGCCTAATAAGTAATTAAATTTAGTAAGTTTCAAATAATTAAGAAGGTGTTTGTATAAGCTTTTTGAAGTTTAAACATTTTGATCAAAAGTGATTATTAATTTATGGGGTGGGAAAAAAGAGTTTTTTAAAAAGTGTTTGGATTAGATTTTGTGGTGTTAATTAAACATTTAATGTGAATGCTTAGGATTTAATATTTGTAATAATTGAGTAACAATAACTTTTCAATAACCTTGGCTCCTAGTCATTCTACATTTCTACTCATTCATTCTTCTTCGTTTCACGCTTTAAAGGTCGATTTCTAAACCTCCAATGCTTGATTTTTGTTTCATAACTTCATGCATGTGGATTCTTGTTGGGAATTTGAAATAGATAAATTGTTATATGCTTAAGCTTATGCTTCCATTCATGATATAAAATTATTTTAATTCCTCACACAAACACTAATAATGGTATCAAAGCCATTCATGCTTGTTTAAGAAACTTTTATAAAAATAAGACAATCTTATTTTACAAGGGAAATGGACGACTTTTTTATGTAGCAACTTGTATTTTATTTTATTGTATGTTACAACCATGTTCATGCATACATGTCGATCTCTTAACAAGATATCAATGCAATACATTGTCTTGAAATATCACAATTTTGAGTCTTTCATATCATCAGTTGACATGGCAAGTGAGAGCTTCAAGATCACCACAAAAAATAAAGAGATATGTATGTTTTGTCCCTCACTCGTACTAGGTACGGTGAGTCTGGACCCGTTGCGAAACCCGATTCACCAACCCGTCGGGCGGGAACCCTATTCACCCGACTCGACCAAGGCCAAGGATCCCCCATCAAAACGAGTCCTAGGAGCTAGAGGGTTGGGGATCTCCAGTGTGCTCGAAAGGGATCGGGACGGGACCGGATGAGGTATCCCTTGACCCGTCCAGACCCGGTATATATATATTCACCTCGATTATCGTCTTGACCTTGGGTTCTGCAAAATTTTGTTTCTTGAAGTGTTTTCCTTTGGTTTTGTTTTTGAATGAAAGATTAATAGTAATTTTGGGAAGAGTAAATTAAAGACTAATTGTAATTTTGGTTTGTTTTTTAATGAACAAGTTAAACCGGGCCGAGGACGATTGACCGGGTAACAAATCCCTTTACCCATCAGGATCCGAGGCACTGTACCCTAAAGCGGGCCAATCCCTACTCGGTTCGTGTTGGTTTACCCAAACTGACTAGAATTGGCTTAGCCTATGCATATATATGCTCTTGCATTTCGTATCGTTTATCCTACTTGGCTGAATATTGAATATTTTACATGCTAGATATTGTAGTGTGGTGAAATATTTTAAAAAGGGTATTTTAAACTAAATTTTAATAAAATTGTGAATTTAAGAAACTATAATCAAACTCTATTAAAATCATAAATTAAATGAGTTTTAGTAAAAGCTAAAATTGGTCTTAATAAGAATTAGTACGATAGGATTTTAAATAACTCAAGATCAAACAAATATGTGTTTACCATAAACAAAAGTTGCGGACTAATTTTGAATGCATGCAACTTTCATTGCACAATCATTTTGTAAAATACGATTTATTTCCACATAATAAATTGATTCATCCAAGGAAGATAAATGGTTCACTAACTTGTAAATTAGCTTTAAGGGTATTGTACATATGTGGAAGAATCAATTTATTAAGTGGAAGTATCAATTCCCTATCACAAAACATAAATACCTTTTTCCAAAATCTATGGCGCGTTTGGTTCGCTGGAATCCTTGGGAATCTGAGGGAATTGGAATCCAATTCCCAGGGATTCCCATGTTTGGTTGGCTTTTGAGGATGGAATTGGAATCTGCAGGAAGGAATGAAATCCCTCAGATAAGGGATTTTAGAATCCTTCAGCATATGGAAGGATTTCAAATTCCATAGACTTGGGAATTTGACAGATTACCTTTTTACCCCTCAAATCATTAATACTTTATAAACACATATAATATATATATATATATATCAGTATTTAATTTATATATTATATATAAATAAATATATTATAATATATATATATATATTATAATTTATATATATATAACCTATATACAATATTTAATATATAATATTATATATATATATACACGTATATATTAAATATTATATATAATATACATATATATATTTAATATATATAATATATACCTTTATATATATATTTATATATTATAATTTTTATATATAACTTATATACGATATTTAGTATATAATATTATATATACATATATAGTATACAATATATATTAAATATTATTATTTACATAATACAATAATATATATAATACACACATATGTATATATATAAATATTTAATTATATATTATAATTTATATAAATATTTAATTTATATATTATATATTTATTTATTATATATATTATAATTTATATATATAACCTATATACAATATTTAATGAAAGCTTTTATACTCGGGTTTAGAAGGTAGGTTATTCTTAATGAAAGCTTTTACCTGGGTATTATCTGTTCTTAATAAAAACTTTTTTGGTAGTAAAAAGTAAAAAAGCTTTTGGCAACTTTTTACTACTGCTAATAATTCTTTTTCGTTTATATGATATCTAGTTTGGGTGTCTGTAAATGTACCCGAACAATATCTACAAATACTTTCTCCAATTTTTTCTTGTTCTGAATTATAATCTATTTTCTTAAGGACTCCACTCCAGTAGTTTTCAGAAGCATCTGTTTCAAGAATCAGATCATCATTATCTTTGGGTAATTGTAGCTTGGGTAATATTTTACAATATTCTTTTATCTTTTACTTGATTCTCCAAGCTTTTATCAAAACTAAATACTTTATTTTTCTTAAGTAAATCTTGAAAAGGTTTTCTTAAAAGGGCCAAGTTTTTAATAAAATCTGACGCATAATTTAGTATTCCTAAAAAACTTTGCACTTGTTTTTTATCTATTAATTTATCAGGAAATGAATTAATCTTTTCTAAAATGTGACTTTGGAGTTCTATTCCTTTACCGTCAATCTTCATTCCTAAAAAATCTATTTGTTCCTGTATTAGCTTAGTTTTCTTTTCAGATAAAGCTAATCCATTTTTTATACATAATTCTATAAATATATCAAGATGTTTTAAATGTGATTCTATATTATCAGATAATATTAAAACATCATCAACATATACAAAAATAAAATCATAATCTTTAAAAATACTATCCATTTTCCTTTGAAATATTTGAGGGGCATTTTTTAATCCAAATGGCATTACAAGCCATTCATATTGACCCTGAGGTGTGGAAAATGATGTATATAATATACTATCAGGATGCACTTTTATTTGCCAAAATCCACTTTTGCAATCAAATTTTGAAAATATCTTTTTATCAGTAGTCCAATTTATTAAACTTTCTTTATGAGGTAAAAAGTTTGAAATAGATGAAGACATTGAAAAAATGATAAATGATGGAGATTTTATTCAAATTAATGATTTTCAACATATATAATTGCTTATAAAATTATATTTAAAACACCATGTCATCACCTAATAGTGATAAATAGATTAAAAACAACATATGCTAAAAATTTGCCAATTCTCTTTAAAAAGCGCACAGCCCAACGTGGTGATATATTTATTTATTATATATATTATAATTTATATATATAACCTATATACAATATTTAATATTATATATACATATATAAAATATTTTAAATTTTATTATAAATTATATAAATAAAAAATTTATATATTATATATTTATTTATATATATTATAATTTATATATATAACCTATATACAATATATAATATTATATATACATACACATATATATTATATTAAATATTATTATAAATTATATAATATATAATTTATATTAATATAACTTATATTAATATTCATAAATGTGTATATTAAATGGAATATATATATATAATATACTTTTACATATAACCTATAAAACAAACTAAAGTAAAACAAAAAGAGGGTAATTCTGTCATTTTACATATCTGAATTCCAATTCCATTGGACATTTCTACCAACCAAACAGATTATGGAATTGGATTCCAATTCCATTTCCTGCCAACCAAACAGAATATGGAATTGGATTCCAATTCCTTCAGGATTCCAATTCCTCCAGGATTCCAATTCCTTCAAAAACATTACAGCGAACCAAACGCCTTGTGCTTTTCACAAAACACTCACACGTCACTTGCACATTCTTGTGTAAAGTGTCCCAATCATCCAATATGATTGTCTAGTGACAATTAAGATGTGGTTACATGATTCCTGTGAGGCTATGACAATCTTGGATCAAACACTGTCACTCTTAAAGTTGGGCAACTTAAACTTGACTTTTGTAATTAGAGCCTGGGTGAATTATAAGGAGTGAGTTAGAATAGATGAGATTAAACATTATATGTTGTCCAAAATCCCTTAAAGATTTAATAGTATCATAGATGATACAATTGGTTCCATAAGCGTTCTAAGAAGTTAGTATACAATTTGTAGAAAGGAGATTGAATACACACTATTGATGATATACTTTTTAATTTCTTCATTTTAGGGATTAACAAAATCAATACATAATTTGCAAGATTATTGCAGAATAGGATAGGGGTGAGCACGGTTCGGTTCGGTTCGGTTTTTGGCAAAAACCGAACCGAAAACCGAGCGTTGTTCGGTTTTTCGGTTTTTTTCGGTTCGGTTTTCGGTTTTTCGGTTTTTGGTTTTTTTCGGTTTTTTTTCGGTTTTCGGTTTTTTCGGTTTTCGGTTTTTTTCGGTTCGGTTTTCGGTTTTTTTTCGGTTTTCGGATTTTTTTTTCGTTTTTCGGTTTTTTCGGTTTTTTTCCCCGGTTTTTCGGTCTATAACTCTATATTTCTTCCATTTTTCAACTTGACAATTTTCCTTTAAGTTGTTCAAAAAATATGTTTGCATTCTTAAAAACCAATTTATTGAAGATAAGATAGAAACATACAAGCTTGAGACTTGAAGCCTAATAGTTCAAAATTTAGAAGTATATGAAATTGAAAATTAAAGAGTACATAAGAGGTGTTAGAATTGCTAGTTTTGTGAAAGATTAAGAAGAAAATCGATTAATCGACAATATATCTAATTATATATATATATAATATAAAATTCTAAAATATATATATGTAAGTATATATTATATATATATAATATTTTCGGTTCGGTTCGGTTTTTCGGTTCGGTTTTGGAGCCAAAACCGAAACCGAACCATTTGGTTTTTCGGTTTCGGTTCGGTTTTTCAGTTTTTTTCGGTTTTCGGTTTTTTCGGTTTCGGTTTTTCGGTTTTCGGTCCGGTTTTTGCTCACCCCTAGAATAGGATAAAGATAAACCAATCTAAACAATTTTAAATGAACACTAAGGTTTTGCTTTGCACAAGTAAGTAGAGAGAAAGAAAGAACACACTAAGAGAGAAGAATGGACGGGTGATTGTATGTAATTAGAAAAGTGATTGTATGTATACTCAACACATTTAATGCATACCAAAATATTTTTCCACGTGTCACGTGGAGATTGGTCTGCCTGTTACTGTTCATCGGATATGTTAGTACGTCCTTTTGGCAACCCATACTTTTAGCTGAGTCTTGGTTCAAATCTTCATGTTGTATGTAGTCAAGTTGATGTCGTAGAATACCACTTCAGGCGACGATCAACCTTGGTTCCATCTTCAGCTACTTCTTCGACATCGCTAAAGGATCTTTGATGTGAATGATTGTCTACAAGAATACTAGGTTATTTAGTTTATTGTACATGCATTCGATGATCACTAAATAGACTCAACGATGGAATTTTGAAGTTGAATAAATTACAAACTAAGTATTTTTCACTAATTGAAGAAAAGATCATCATCAATTCATCAAACACTAAGGGGGCGTTTGGTTCGTAGAATGATTTTTGAAGGAATGTAATCTGTTAAGGAATTGAAATCTGAAAGGAATTGGAATGGAATGTTATCATGTTTGACCAACTATTTGGTTGACAGGAATGAAATGTAATATGTCAAAGTAATTGGAATATGTTTGTTTGGTTTGCTAAGGAATTGGAATGGAATGCTGAAAAATAACAAAATACCCTTTTATGTTGAACGACAGTGATGGTTGGTGGCGGTGGCGGTGGCGGTGGTGGCGGCGATGGCCAGAGGCGATGGCGGTGGCCGGAGGTGATGGTGGTCGGAGGCGGTGGTGGTGGCCGGTTGGGTGGGCGGTGGTGTTGGCCGGTTGGGGTGGGCGGTGGGCGGTTGGGGTGGCGGTTCGGAAGCGGGGGCCGGAGGCGGTGGTGGTGGCCGGTGATGGTAGCCAAAGGGAATTTCTGTCATTTGGAAAATTTTGAAGGGAATGGAATTTAATTCCATCACTTCTTGGAAGGAATGGTGAAATCCATGGATGAATGAATTCATGGAATTGAATTCTATTCCATTGGCAACCAAACAAGCTGATGGAATTCGGTCAACGGAATTGACCATTCCAATTCCTTCACATTTCACCGGATTCAAACGAACCAAACGCCCCTAAGAGAGTTTGAGTCAACACTTTTGTTTACTCAATTGCACAAGAAGGAGAAGCATTATCCAAAAAATAGAAAGAGAAAAGTTAGTGTTGTTGAAGATGTAATTAAGATGGTTAAAGGGGTTGCACTCGATATACGAGGATATGGGTAAGTTAGAATGATATAACACCTTAGGCAAATCATATATCGTCATGGACAGGAGAAATGCTGGATTAATAAATAAACATTGGTCTTCCTAGACACAATAGGTTTTGAGGCCATAATCATGGCAGATTCATGGGAATTATGCAATTAAGTATGCTTGGATGAGAATAGTGCGAGAGTAATGACCTCTTAGAAAGTCCTCTCTAGGTAGCCGACATTTAAGTCATTACATGAATGCACCTTTTAAGCCATCTTAAAGAAGTTAGACACGTGATGTTAGTTAAAAAAACATCTGAACTTTTGTGTTTTATTACTTTTGGTACACACACAAAGGTAAACATTTAAAATTTTGTGTTTAGGAATATATTAATTATTAAGGTAGATGAATAATAAATTCAAAGCTGAGAAAAATAAGATGAGATAAATAGGGCGGTCTTAATGGCGATAGGACCGCCACACTTACAAAACCCTACTCCCAAATTCAGCCATCATCATTCAGCCAGCAGCTATCCATCCATCCATCCACTCCAACAAAATTACAACAACAAAAGAGCAGAGCTGGTTTTCAGGGTCTCATCTTTTTTATCAGTTATCTGCTCCTTTATCATCAAATTCATTGTACTTGTTCTTTTCTTTCTTTTCTTTATTATTATGTCTATATTTTCTTTCTTTCATTTTTTTAGATATGGATTAATAATAATATAGGGATTGTTATTGAGGTAGGTAGATATGGATCGATACCAGAGGGTAGAGAAGCCACGGAGTGAAGCTCCGATTAATGAGAATGAGATTCGTATAACCACTCAGGGCAGGATGCGCAACTACATTACTTATGCTATCACTCTTCTCCAGGTCTCTCTTTTTATTTATGTTGTTTTTATTTATTTCTCTAATTTCATTTCTTATCCTCGTGATAGTTTGTCTTAGCGGTAAAGATGTGGGTGTAATTCATATGTGAGGTCTCGGGGTTCAAGCCATGGCCACCTCACCTTTGCCAATAGGATACATGCGATAATTTACCTCCCACGATGACCGTGGTACCCGGGCGGTGGGGGCATTAGTGTATTATGGTTGTGTTTTTTCGGTTAATGTTTGTATGTATGACCTATGAACTTTGGGTCATTTAGGGTGTGTTTAGTTGTGGAAAATTTTTTCGTTTTCTAGAAAAATTTTCCATGAAAACTAAAAATTTAGAAAACTTGTTTAGTTGATTCAATTTAGAAATTTTTTTCCAAGAAAACAAAATTTTCATTTTCCAAATTTACACTTCAATTAGAAAACTACTTTTTATAGTTTTCCAATTCTCATTTTCATTTTCCATTTTCATTTTCAATTGCCGTCTCCTTCTCGGCTCCGGCCACCGCCACCGTCGCGCCTGCCGCCGCCAGCGGCCACCGCCACTACCGCTGCCGCCACCAGCCGCCGCCGCTCGCCGCCGCCGCCACCAGCCACCGCCGCTCGCCGCCACCGCCGTCACGCTACCGTCATCCCCTTCTCGTCACCGCGACCACCGTCGTCGCCATCGCCGCCTCAACCACCGCTGCGACCACCCTCTCACCACCGCCCCACCGTCGCCACCACCATCTCCGCCGCCGTCGTCGCCGCCACCGCCACCATCGTCATCGCTGCCGAGGTCTCCAAGGCCACCGCCGTCGCCGCCGAGGCCACCGTCGTCGCCGCCGAGGCCACCGCCACCACCGCCGAGGCCACCGCCGTCGCCGCCGAGGCCCCTGCCACCACCGCCGTCGCCGCCGAGGCCCCCGCCACCACCGCCGAGGCCACCGGGTCGCCGCCGGGTCCACCGAGGCCACCGAGGCCACCGCCACCACGCCGCCGGGCCACCGTCGTCGCCGCCGGGTCCACCGAGGCCGCCGCCGTCGCCGCCGGGTCCACCGAGGCCGCCGCCGCGTCGCCGCCGGGTCCACCGAGGCCGCCGCCGTCGCCAGCGGGTCCACCGCCGTCGCCGCCGGGTCCACCGAGGCCGCCGCCGTCGCCACCGGGTCCACCGCCGTCGCCGCCGGGTCTACCGAGGCCGCCGCCGTCGCCACCGGGTCCACCGCCGTCGCCGCCGGGTCTACCGAGGCCACCGCCGTCGCCACGAGCCCGCCGCCGTCGCCCCCAGGCCACCGCCATCGCCGCCAAGCCCCGAGGCCACTGCCACCATCGCCATCGCCGTCGAGGCCTCCAAGGCCACCACCATCGCCGCCAAGGCCACGAGGCCACCACCACCACCGTCGAGCCCACCATCGTTGCCGCCGCCGTTGCAATATTTGGAAAAATGGAAAATGAAAAGTAATAAAAAATGCACAAATAAACAAGTTTTCTAATTTTCTAAAAATGGAAAATGAAAACTCCATGATTTCAAGTAAACAAGTTTTCCAGAATTTTCCTAGAAAACTGAAAATGAAAAATCAACTCCATTTTCTGTTTTCATTTTCTTGGAAAACAAAAACAGTTTTCCACAACTAAACACAACCTTAGGGATTTGGGAGTTTTTAATTAAATTCATGACCTTCATGTGTATTAAAGAAAATTGGGTTTTATACTATTTATTAGAGAAGGTTATGAATTTAATTAAATCTCATTTAGGGTTACAAAAAATAATTACAAAATCATGGTATTTGTGGACCCTTCTTCACCTTGCCGAAATGTGTTTTTAGCGTAATTTTACCGCTTCGTTGGGTTTTTAAAGCCTTCTGCTTGATTTTGAGGGGTTTTTGAGGGTTTTTTTTCTTTATCGATTTTGAGGGACTTTTTTTGGTTGATTTTAAGAGTTTTTTTTTGGGTTTTTGGTTGATTACGTCTTTACAACGAAGTACTGCTGAAATTCTAGAGCTTTTGAATATCATACGGTGGTACCCTAGTGTGTTTGTGTATATATATATATATATAATGATGTGCATTTATACGCGAAGGTTGAAGTGATATGTTATTACAGGAGAAAGGATCTGAGGAGATCTCTCTCAAGGCCATGGGCAGAGCAATCAACAAAACTGTTATGATAACGGAACTGATTAAGGTAGTTACAAAGTAGTATTATGACCATTTTGATTTTATTTTCTTTGAACGTGTCGTTTAAATAGCTTCTTTTGTACCAGAGAAGGATTGCTGATCTCCATCAAATTACGTCAATCGGTTCTACCGATATAACAGATATGTGGGAACCACTAGAAGAAGGCCTCCTCCCGTAAATGTTCTGCCCAATGATGTGATTCTTCATCTTCTGTTTTTTCTTTATGTTTTGATGATCTGAAAATAACTTACGCTTTGGTTTCCTGAATGTAGTCTTGAAACGACCCGTCACGTATCCGTAATTACTATTACCTTGTCAAAGAAGGAGCTCGATACGTCATCTGTGGGGTAATTTGTTGCTGCGTAAACTTTCTATTGATACTTAGGGGTTCGATACGTCATCTGTGGGATAAAGCTGACTTTGTAGATTAATCTATTGGGCAAAATAGCAACCTACTTTCATAGAGTTTCTTACATGGGTTAGTTGGGATTTAATCCGAGTCATTAGATCAACACTAATTGAAGGTGATCAAGGGTCCAAATCCCTTCTTACATTTCTCATCTTAACTCCTATTCTCACACATTTATTTATGTGTATATATATATATACACACACATACACGAGATGCACCAGATCAATTTCTTTCTAAAGCACAATTCATGGGAGGACATGAGATTTAATGAGATCAAGGGTTTAGATCCACCTCTCACTGTTAACTCAACTCTCTTACTTGGTCCTTCGCCTTACGAGGTAGTAGGTTACTCATTGCTATAGTGGGTAGATTTTTCAAAGCACAATGCACTGATATTGTTTTTTGAGAGTAGTTGTAATAAGTAAAAGTGAAAGTAAAAGGCTATAGTAAGGAGGTTCATGAAAGTAGGTTGCTATGTCTTGCAGTTTGGGAAGGTTTTCTTATAGATAAAAGGAGTGTACTTTTTAACTGAGAGGTGCAGGTTTAGAAATAAACATGGCTCTCTGCATAAAGCTCCTTCCATCTTGCTGTATGGTGAGGAAGTGTTCCTCAATTCAAAGGGGTTCAACATATTATTCATAAAAGTTGAACTATTTTCCGGTTATGAAATGAAATTTCCTTTAAAAAGTATGTTATATTTGAATTACTATGATATTGAAATTTTCTTGGTTTTTTGTTTGCTGAAATGCAGGTATCAACCACCAATTCCAGCTGATCAGGTGAAACCGTTAGTGGACTATGAGCATGAAGGAGGTAAGCTTTATGATTGTAACAGCTTCCCTTTTCTGAAATGAATCATAATACGGGAAACTTTATAAAGATCTTCTTCTTGCATTAGATGGCTCACCTAATATGCGGGGAAGAGGTCGCGGTGGTCGTGGAAGGGGTAGAGGTAGAGGTAAAATAATCGTGAATACTTTTTTAATGACTAAAGTAAAATATAATATGCTATTAAAATATAACAAGTTTCGTCATATTTGCTGGGAAATTGTAAAGTGGTTCAAATGAAAACTCATTTTCATTACGAACGTGAGGGCAACTGAGAGCGCGCCACGTGTCCAATTCAGTCTGAAAAATAAAGGATTATTCAGACCGAATGTTCATGCATTATTCATGATGAATAATACCACATTTGGTTTGTATAATGCATTATTCAGACCAAACGATGTATTATTTATCATGAATGATGCATCTGAATAATCCTGTGTTATTCAGAGTGAATGGGATATGTGTAGCGCTCTCGGCTGTTCCCACGTTCGCAATGAAAGATGAGTATTCAGCCGAACTTTCCTCTATATGTATAGGTATTCTTATGTACTTGGAAAGACAAGAAAAGCTGAATTTTGATGATATTGTTGTAATAGGGAATTATAACAATGGAGGGATAGGGATGGAGTACAATGGAGATGGTGGGTGGGAAGGATATGGAGGATGGGATGATGGGCGTGGTTACGGTGGACGAGGTAGAGGACGAGGAAGAGGTCGTGGTGGATATCGTGGACGTGGGAGAGGTTATGCTCCACAACAAGAATTTGGTGGTGGTGGTTATAATGATTATGGCCGAATGCCTGCTCTTGCTGCCCGCGGTAACCTGTCTTTCTACTCTATATCTCTCTATTATGCTATTAAGTCATTCAAGAACCATTTTGGAGGCTTTCTTTGACAAACTAACCAAAATGCAACAAAATTTGCCTTTAGTTTCTATTTAGTGTAACACAAGGAACTTCTCAATTGATGTAACAGAGTATGAAATTTTCTTCTTATTTTTAGAGTAAACTTCACTCTTGATCATTAACGTTTGTCAATTTCAACTGATATAGTGCCTGACCTTTAGAAACTCGGGATTTGGTCCCTCATGTTTGTCATTCATAACATTTTTGGTCCTTCCTTCTAACAGCCATTAACTTTCTCCGTTAATTCCAATTTGTGGGCATTATCAAAGCATGAATATGTGAACCTTTTATAAACCATCCAATACAATTTGAGAGCATTATGAAAGCATGAATATGTGAATGAATGTTGTGTGTAGGACGTGGTCGTGGTCGTTGGCGTGGAAGGGGTGGGGGCCGAGGACGTGGTGGTGGTGGTGTCGGGATTTGAGATCAGATGGAGTACCAGTCCAAGCCGTTGCTTAAGGTATACTTTACTTTATTTGGATGCCTGCTCTGATATGATAATTCATGTCATCCAGATATACGGAAAAGAACAAACTCCAAAAGATGTTAAGAGTTTTGAGCATATAATTAGCTGCTATTGTCGGGTGGCTCACTATTTTTGTAGTTTTAGAGATAGGTACTACTAGTATTTTGCTTACAGAAACTCCGAGAGTTGTACACCATTTTTCATAGAAATAATAGAGCAGTACATTCTTTCGTTCCTTATCGCAATCATCACAATGCATTTATACCTCCAATTGGTTATAAATCAAACCAAACAAATGCAGTATAAACCACAATCATCACATCTGCTCAAGTTTCAATTTCAAGCATCCACAACAGTTGTGACCAATGAGTTTATAGAGCTGATGTTTTATAGAAATAATTTGTCGGATTAGTCTGGACATAACCCAACACACTTCATAAGAATCTGTTATATGCTTCGATTGATTCTTTACTTTAAATTAACATGAGTAAGACTGCCACTTCCTCTTTTCCAAAAATAAGTTTACATATTTTTATGTTAGCTTTTTCCAAAATAAGATGGTGTAAATAATTCTCAAAATGGAACTAACTTTGGGTTTATTCCTAGTTTTAGGATACCAACTTTTCAAGATTTTCATTTTGAGCTCTAAAATGAACTTTGCAAGCAATTTAGGTACTTGGTGACCTATTGAACCTTTAATTGGTTATACATTTGTTAGACGTAGATCTTTAATAACATGTGTAATTTGCAACTTGGTATTTTCTATGACATGGTAATGATGTGGACTTTTTTTATTGTAAATTTGAACACGAAGTACTTTTTAGAGAAGACTTGGTGAATGGATGGGAAAGTTGCAAGCCACCCTACAAGCTCTGTACATGTTGTACAATCAATCGAGACGACAAGCCCTATTGAAGAAGAGGCGGATGAATTTAGGGAGAGTCAACCTTCTTCTTTGGAATTGGGAAGTGAATTTAGAATGACCATTCCGATGACATTTGGCCTTACTATGGAATCGAAAGGATGCAACTATAGATGCTTTTGTTTGGCAAACTGCGTACCTACAAAGCTGAGCGTGATGCGATGTTGGCATTGGCAGACTCAAAGCTTAAGCAGAGTTGGGAAGGATCCCCCACTCAAACATGAAAAAATGATATCTTTTAAGGGTAAAAAAAATCATTTTTTAAGGTTTTGGTGTGGCTAGACCGCCACAACCCACTGTCACATCAGTACCAAACCCTATTAAGCTATCAGTACCAAACCCTCCCAATCCCACTGTCACATCAGTTTTTTTCCAACCTCACAATTAACCTTCTGGAACCCTCTCTAATTAGTACCCAACCCTCCCAAGTCCCAACCTTCTCACTTTTTAATTTAACACAACACACACAACACAACGCGTCAATTGAGAAAGGAGCAGTGTGGCTACACCGCCACAACCAGAAGCCGTTGAACGGCTGAACCCGCTGGCCGTGTACCCAGCCTGTTTGAAGCCACTGAACCCGCCGGCCTCCAACCCACCAACCCTCTCGTGCCGCTACGAATAGCCT
>CM058040.1:97388068-97424950 GCA_030169165.1 Centaurea solstitialis
AATAAGTAAAATGTTAAGACAATTGTTCACCCTAACATACCCATTAATTTCACCTAGATTTTGGCATCCATTTTTCCTTTTATTCTCTTCTTTTCTAACAACCTTCACACCAATATGTCAAAAGCTCTGGCACCTTAAACGAACCCAATAAATTCCACAGTAAGGTTTCAAAAAGAATAAAGATGTACAAATAATATTTATTCTATAGTAAAGTAGTAAACATGATTTGGATACATAAATAAATTAGGGATTTGAAAGAATCCAATCATACTTACATTTTTTCTATCCTTTAATTAAAGTATATATGTACTATACTCTAGTTCATGTTGGCTTTACTGTGGTTGTTTAGTTTTGATTTAGCTAGCTAAACCACACATTGCGGCATATGACGCGGTGGTGGTAGGATGCGGTCTTCAGGCGCTTTGCCGTCCTTAACGATGAACACTGTATCCATCCCCCATGTCAAGTGACGTTCCAAATGACAATGCAAAAACCATACTCCTGTTCCAAAAACATTTTTTAAAATTTTTGTAAACCATAAACGATCGAGTGTTGTCAAATACGTAATCTTACCGGGGTTATGAGCCTTGAACGTAATTGCAGCCCATCCGCTTGCTGGAACGATAACGGTGTTCCTAAAAGGCGGATCAACGATGTTAAAGTTTAATGGGTCCTTATCTTTGTCGAAATTACCAAATCCCCATCCAAGGATGTAGAAATTAAATCCGTGCAAATGCATAGGATGATCAAGCGCCCCGAGCAAGTTAGTCCCTTGGAAAACAACTCGTACGGTTGAGTTGTGTTCGATCACCCTCACTTCCGTTCCCGTCTTGGGCGTTAGTAGGAACGCCGGTAGATTGGTGGACGTGAAGTTGAAGGGGAACGGAGGAGCACTCGGGAAACGTGTGCCAAAAACACCTTTGATGTGATAATAGTATGCTTCAAGAATATCAATGGTCGAAGGAAACACGAAGCTAATGTTGTTCATGCTAGCCGCAAACCGCGAACCATTCGGCCCGCTGCACGAGTTGTTACGACACGGCAACGTGTTTACGGAAACGGTCGAAATAATTTGCGTGTCGTAGGGAGCAGATAACGGGAATAAGAGAGGCTTCAAGCTCTTGAGGCCGCCAAGAAAGCGGAAGGCGGCATTGGTGTCGGTGTAAAAGGGTAGGGACGATGGGAATATTGGAACGTTGTCATTGTTGTTGTCAGAATCGTAATGAAGGATTCCGGTGGTGGTGGTGTTATCGAAAGCGACATTGGCATTGGAAGAATAAGGTCGGGCGGCCATGTAGTAACGGCTTCTCGGTGGAACTTGGTTTGCTTCTAACAAGCAATCGAGGGTTTGGCCAGGGGAGATGACTATGTATTCGGTTGTAAATGGCTTGGTGTAGCTGGCATCGGCTCCCACTACGGTTAAGGAATGATTTGCGATGGCGAAAAACAAGATTTCGTCCATCGCTGCATTTACGATACGCAAAAGATACCTCTTTCCGTATGTCACGTTTAAGTTGAATGTCCCTGCATGAAATACATAAGAATTAGACCTCTTCTTTTTTTAATTAATCCAGGTATATATGTGAAATTACCAAACTGGGGTGGTTTCATTTACAAACCAGTTATAGGATAAACTATGCAACCCACTTAATAATCTTAAATTAAGAAAATCAACATTCAAGGTTATCCTAAGCTATATTTGGTATTAAAAAAATTAATATATAAAGTATAGTTTAGGTTGACTACTGATTTTCTTAATATAAAGTGATAAAGTGAGTTGCATAAGCTGTATTTAAAGAGTGGTTTGTACTTGAACTCTCCTCTTACCAAACTAACCTTGACTCGAACACGGGTAAAGATCACCAGGCTGACCGTTGATGGTATACGCATCAGAGAGTCTAGGCGCCCCACCTGAAGCGACAAATTCCCGTAACACTTTGATTATATCTTCCTTCCACCACTCACCTAAACCGAATTCAACAAAATGCATTTACATGAGCAATTTTGGAAAACATATACAAATTGACTCTTGGTGTTAATTAATTAAACTATATATACACGTACCAAAAATTATGGGGACTTCTTGATGAGGTTTAGGGAAGGGATAGGTTGTGCCATGCTTGGGATAGACTATGATAGGACCATGGACCGTGGCTCTAGACCAATCACTATGAGCGTGCCACCAAAGCGTCCCGATCTCCATAGAAAATATGATCTTGTAGTTAAACGAATCGCCAGGTCGAATCGGGCATTGTGTGATATATTGAGGACCATCAGACCATGGATTCCTAGGTTGCTTTACTCCGTGCCTGACATAGATACATAGATTCTCAACTCGTACATATATACAAGAAGGATTAAACGAGAACAATATTTATTTAAAAGAAACGAAAAAACTAATAAAATTATAGATGGTTCACGCAACTTTGCAAGTTGCATCCAAAGCCGCTCATGTGGTTTTTTTTCGAAAGTTAATACAATACAAAATCATATGTGATTTTTGTTTAGTTAAATAATATTGTTTTCGAAAGTTAATAAAGATAGACTATATATATGTATATATAGTATATTATTTGTACTTTTTGAGATTGAATATATGTTAGTAACCAAATACAAATTTAAGTAATTACATTTTATCTACTCATCATAATGGGAAAACACTTCTTGAAATGGGATTCTAGGGGTGATTTTTATGTTCAAAATACACATCTTAAAATATAATTTGAGAACTATTTTTGAAGTTTTTGTTCATGAATTTCTCACACTCCCTTTTCTTATTGAAGTTAAAACAAAAGACATCAACTCCAAATGTTTTACTTTGGGTCAAACAACAACAGTATTCAAAGTAAAGGGAAATTTTGTAAGCAATCAAAGTTATCAATATATTTATAAAGTTAAAAGAGTCGCCATACCAATGAATGGTGATATTTTGTCTTCCACGGTTATAGACCTTAACATAAATCGTCTCTCCTTCATAAGCATATAGTGTCGGTCCTGGAAATTGCCCGTTCACAGTTAAAATATTCTTCGTTTCACAAAGTCGAGTATATGATGCTTCTCTCATCTACACTTGCAGAAAAGTTTTCTTTAAAACCAACAAAAGCAATTGTTTCAAAAGAGAACAAAACACAAAGGAAGAATGTTAACTTTCATTGTTTTTAATTGGAGGGAAAAATAATACTTACGATGAACTTATGATGTCGAAGCCGTGCTTCACAATCGATGATTATCGTGAAGGACAACAGGAACGAAAACAAGATTACGTTGCTTAATGACATTTCGAAAGATAGAAATGATTGTCCCATTTTTGTCATCGAATTCGCGAGAATTTATATGCCATTTGCTTAAGTTTGAGGACATAAGAAAGCAATGTGGAAATGACGATATTGTCGTGGCTCCTTTAAATTAACTTCTTTACTTTTTTAACGATTGACTTACTAGACCAACAAAAAATTTAAAAATGGCATTGAAAGTGACTTTGTTGGTCACTTGGAATTACTTCCGAAGGTCAATAATTACTTTAAAAGGTCATATACATGCATAAATACACACGGGAGTATGAGATCTTAATAAATAAATAGATACAAAAATATATGTATACACACTAGAGGTTCGTAGACTGATTTAAGAAGGCCATAGGATGTACATATGTTTTCGTTCTATCATGCCGACACACTCAAAGATTTTTAGGGCGCTTGGTCTGATGGAATGGAATGAAATGGATTGGATTTTATGTAGAGATTTGGATTTGAAAGAATTTGAAATTCTTTCGCATGTTTGGGTTGTAGACTTATAGGATTTGGAATGAGTTTGAATACCATTATTTATAACAAATCATTAAAAATTTATTAGAAGTTATAAAAAAATTAAATTATAATCTATTTGACTAGTTATTAAAAAAACACATGTTATTAACAATATTATTATATACAAATGCTACAAAATCGTTTAAAATCACAAGGGATTTCAAAGAAATCTTTGGATTTTAAATCCGGACAATCCTGCAAATTAAACATGGAATTGAAATAGATTTGAAATGCAAATCCATTAAATCCATTCTATTCTTAGAAATAAAGCGGTTCTTTAAGGTCGTGTTTGGTTTGCTGGAATCTTTTTGAAGGAATTGGAATCCTAAAGGAATTGGAATCCAATTCCATAATCTGTTTGGTTGGCAGGAAATGGAATTGGAATCCAATTCCATAATCTGTTTGGTTGGCAGAAATGTCCGATGGAATTGAAATTCAGATATGCAAAATGACAGAATTACCCTCCTTTTGTTCTTATGTCGAAGCAGTAGCGGTGGGTCGAAGCGGTGGCGGTGGTGGGTCGAAGCGGTGACGGCGGTCGGCGGTGGGTCGAAGTGGTGGCGGCGGTCAGCGGTGGGTCGAAGCGGTTGCGGCGATCGGCGGTGGGTTGAAGCGAAGTAGTAATTTAGGGCATCTAATTGAAGGGTAATCTGGTAATTTGACAATTCCCATGTCAAGGGATTTTAAAATCCTTCCATGTACCCAAGGATTTCAAATTCTTTCCCCCAATTCCAATTCCCTTCTCTAAATCTTACCAAACGCAAGAATCCTTGGGAATTGGATTCCAATTCATTCAGATTCCCAATGAATCCTGCATACCAAACACACCCTAAGGTTTTTAGGGGTGTCTGGGAGTATTTTTTTTGAGGATGCTTATAACTTATTAGCTTCCTAGGAACACAATAACCGTTTTAAAGGTTCGGGTAAGTGCTTCTAGCTTCTTGGGAAAAGAATAAGTTTTTTAAGAAAACAAAAAATTTAACTTTTTGAAGAAGTTGATAAACCGATAAACACTTTCCTTCGTAAACATTCTCAAACACCCACTTAAAGGTGCATTCATTTTAATTTGGTGTGTTCTTGTTTCCCTAAATTAACATAAAGGGTCCGTTGCAAAATATTGACAGTGAGTTGTTTGTGGAATTAGATGATGAAAGTTTGAGTCATTTTGTAAATTTTGGTAATAACAACACAAAAAAAAGGCAAAGAAAAAACAATTTGGATGATAAAAAAACCATTTGTACACGGCAACTTTTACGATTAATATTTTTGTTTATATTATGTTGATTATTTCATGCCTCTTTTTAAAAAGAAAATTTGTATTCACCTTTATGGAGTTGGACCTTTGTGTGTATGAGTCAATCAAAAAGATTTTAATAAATAAATACATAAACACATAAAACATATACTAATAAATACATACATGGACACGAGACTACACCTTTTTATTATTAGTAACAATTAACAAAATGAAGTATATTTTTATTAAAAAATATTATCTATAATACTATAGTGCATTTTAGATATGTTTTTCAATAATATTTTTTGAGAATATTATAAATACACGGCATTTTAAATGAATATATTCAAAATGTCCACATTTATACGTTTTTGTTGTAGGCATTATATTAAGCTGATGGTTAAGCTATAATCTTTTTAAGTAAAAATGAAGAAGTGGCGAACATGATAACACTTACATTTAATTTACTTGGCGAGGTGTATATTTTGGGTAAATCGTATTTCTTGTGACTCTTAATTTCAACATTTTACATGTTTAGACCCTACTTTGACTAAGTTTATGGTTGTGATTTTAAAGACTAAGATGGAGTATAGTTCACGAATTACATTTTTTAAATTGTTAAAAAATTGCAATTTGAAGAAATTGGAATATAATCAAATCAGTTTGTTGTTGGAATAGAATCTGTTAAAGAAATAGAAACATGTTTTCACTTTAATCCAAAGACTAAATCGATGCATGTTTGTGGGTATTTAAAAAAATGGTGCTAATGTTTGTGGATATTAAGCAATGGATCCATAAATAAGTGAGTCGGTCATGTTTATAACTAGAGAGTCTTGATATCCTCATTTTGAGAACAACGCCCGAGCAAGCATGAAGCATGATGGTAGTCAATTTTGTGGAGAGGAACTCGTGCGGCTTGGACACTGGGATCTTAGTTGGCATTATGGAGAAGAACTTGTGGGGGTTGGACTCCATGCGTGGGTATTGCGGAGATTATCTCTTGTCGAGTCAAACTATAGGACTTTGGGTATTACAATGATGAACTCGTGAGTAGCTAGGCACCGACACCCATGTTTTAAGGGTTTGGAAATACAGCTTACGCCTAGTCATTAGGGGGATTTATGGTACATAAATATAGGTATTGCAAAGATGATCTTGTGTGTGGTCAGGCTCCTAGACCTTAGGCATTATGGTGGAAACTTGAAAAGAGTTGGGCGCCAGGATCGTGATTTTAAGGCGTTACTTCATAAACATTGACACATGGCTACTTGTTAATGTTAGATTTATAATAGAAGTTGAGGGACCATTTGTGAACATTTTCTATTTCTTAGGAATGAGGTATAAATACCTCATTGCCTTGTATTGTACCTTAAGTCTTTCACTATCAATGACATATGAGTTTCACATTTTCTCTCTCTACTTTCTCTCTCTACTAGATATCATATCTCTCATGTTAGATTGATTCATCTTGCACTTACAAGTGGTATCAGAGCTGGATTTGCTGATTGTATGAAGATCTATCATGTGAAGTTGTTGAAGATTTGAAGGAAATGGAGAAAACTTGAAGAATTCTATTTTTGGAGCAAATTTGAAGACATATTACTTGTTTGTTCATGAAATTGTGTGTAATTTCATGAATATATCAAGTTTTATGCATTAGAAGTGATTTGGAATCATTAAGAAGTATTCAGATTTGAATTTTTAGTGAAAATAAGCTGAAAATCGAGTTTTGTTCGTAAATCTTCATATGTCTCGAGTCAATCTTCATATGTCTCGAGTGGTAGTTAGGTGGTAGGTAGAATTCGAGCAGAAAGAAGTGTAACTCGAGGAACAACAAAGTTGGCTCGAGTTACGTATCTCGAGTGGAAAAGTATTTGGCTCGAGTTGAAGTTCGAGCATTAGTATTTGGCTCGAGTTAAGTATCTCGAGTGAAGTGGTTAACTCGAGTTGGATATCTCGAGCAAAGGAGTCTTGTTTTGGCTCGAATCAAGTAACTCGAGCAGTATTAAATGTGACTCGAGATGAGTATCTCGAGCAAGTGAGTGTGTTTCGAGCAGAGTACAAATCATATTTCGAGTTGTATCTCGAGCCATATCTCGAGCATAGTTGTGTTTGTGTCTCGAGTCAAGATCTAGGTTTGTCTCGAGCCATATAGTGACAAGTGTCAAGTAGTGATTTGTCTCGAGCCAAGTCAGTTGTGCATCTCGAGTAGAATTTTGTATCTCGAGCTATAAAGTTGGAATTCTTCAAACATTCTCGAAACTGATATTTCTCATAAAATCAGTAACAAAGATCCGTTTTTAAAGATGAGTCTTGCAAATCGAAGAGATGATATGTCAATGGGATCAGAGACCAAAGCACCGGTGCTATTCAAAGATGAGTATGAATTGTGGGTCTCGCGATTCAAGCTATACATTAGAGAAAGAAAGATGGAGATAAAATTCTTCATTCGATTTTACATGGACCTCATCCTATCCCAGTTACCACACTTGATGGAAGACAAGTGCCAAAAGAATATTCAGAGATGGATGTGGCTGAAAGAGAAAGGTTTATGATTGATGTTGAAGCTCAAAACTGTCTAATTCAAGCAATTCCGAATGAAATCTTTCGCAAGTTAGATAGTTATGATGAGTCAGCAAAATCTATTTGGGATCAGCTACAAAAGATAATGATGGGTTCTAAGGTCGGAAATCAAATGAGGGTAACTAATTTGATGGATAGGTATGAAAATTTTAAAATGAAGGAGGATGAAACACTAGAAGAGACTTATGACAGGTTTGTAGAACTGATGAATGATATGAAGAAAAATAATATCATTCGATCAGAAATGGATTACATTGTGAAGTTCATCAACAACTTGTCTTCAGACTGGAAGCAATTTTCAAGATTTGTGAAGCAACACAAAGTTTTAAATGAGTTGAAAGTTTACGAGGTGTATGAGAATCTGTTATTGTTCGAGGAAGAGGTGAACGAAATTGCTGCTGAAAGAAAGAAGAAAGAAAAGTCTGAAGCTGATTCTATGGCATTGCTTGCTGAAAAGGAGAAAGCAAAGAAGAAAGTAAGAAAAGGGAAAGCTAAAGTGTTGGAAGTATTTGAAGATGAGGAAGAAGAGGATGAGGATGAATATGATGAAGATGAAAGAGATCAAATGCTGCAAAGCTTATTGAGTCTAACTGAGGCTTATAAGAAGAAGTATTATAATAGGTCTGGGTCAAACAACAGAAGATTTTCTACAAGAGGTGGACGAGGTTTTAACAGAAACTACATGCAAAGTTCACAAGGATATCCTCCTCGAGTTGAAAATCAGTATGTTGACAGATATGCAACAAAGAAAGAGGAGGTTGTCAAAGATACTCCAGAGAAAACAGAGGAAAAGAAAGGCCAAGCTGGTATTACATGCTATAAGTGTGGAAAGACAGGTCATATTGCTAAAGGGTGTACTACTAAGATGTCGAAAGTGGAACTGCTGAGGAAGAAGTTGGAACTAGCAGAGAAGCAAGAACAAGGATTGGTGTTGATGGCTGATGATGAAGAATGGCTGGATTATTCTGACAATGATGATCAAGCGCAGATGTGTTTTATGGGCTTAATGGAGGAAGAATCAGAATCTGATGAAGAAATAGAGAGTGAAGGAGAAACTTCAACGGTACGTTCTGTCTCTCTTGATGATCATAATAGAAAAATGCTTGAAGTGACAACATTAATTCATAACAAAAATAAAGAACTCGAACTTGTCATTTTAAAACAAACTAACGAAATTACTGATTTGTTGCAACAAAAAGAACAATTAAGTTCTCAATGTGCACAATTGCAACAATCAGTGAATGAGTTTGAGACAATTCGAGCTGAACATAAGTCACAAAAGCTGGAAATTGATTTTTTAACCATCAGCTTGAGTGTGGAAAAAGAAAATGTTTCTAAGCTAAATAAGATGATTTCAGATCTTGATTTTAAACTTCATAAGATAGGTCAAACTGAGCATACAATTTTCTTGAATAAACAAGTTGAGTTTAGAGATTATTACTCCAAAGAAGGTCTTGGGTACACAAATCCAAATTATTTGAAAAAGACCCTTGGAGTTAAAAATCCAAATCACTTGCAAAAAGCTCTTAAAGAAAATGCAGCATTTTATGACCTTACAAGCATGTTAATGAGTAAGAGGTTTCCTTCATTAAAAGGTTTTCAAATGAAGGAAGAATTTTCAGAGATGCAACATATGAAACTACATGATCCTCTGTACCATGATTCTAAATATCATAGGGTCAAGTTTGTGTATAATGATGATACTCTGAAGATTAAATCCAATTCAATTAAGGATGATCCAGTATATTTTGTATACCCAGAATCATCAAACAATATTGTGAAACCATACATATCAACCAAGGAGTTGGAATGTAAAGTTTCAGAGCTTGAGAAGCAAATTGAAGATTTGAAAAATTCAGAACTCAAATCTCTTAACTAAGTCAAAGAATTTTCTTCATTGGAATACTACTGATGTTGATTCTGAACCAATTTCACTGGTGTCAGAAATTCTAAATGATTTAATTTGTAATGTGTCAACATCAGTAGAAACCAGAAATTCTTCTCAAGATAATTCTGGGTTAAATCAAAATCTGAAAGAGGGTGTTGATGATGAGCAGGAAAAAGTTGTTCGTGTTGTTAATAATAAAGGTTATTTTGAATACAAAGAACCCTCAGCAATGTCAACTGATGATGTTGAGGTTCCTTATGATTTTGATTCTCTTAATTCAAAACAACCGATAATTGATGAAATATCTTCTGCTCCATCATCTTCAACTACACCAACAAATGGTTTATCTTCAATTGATTTGTCAAAAAGTGGTAGTGAATTGGGTGAATCTTCACAGGAATCAAAGAAGCTATCTCTTGAAAATTCTGAACCCGTGTACTCATCAACAAGATCAAAAGTTTGTCATTTTCATGATGAAATCTCTTATTTAGAAAAGAAACATGACAAGGAAAAGCAAAGTTTTGAAAACACAATTAAACAGTTAAAGACAGAACTTTCTCGCCAAAAGTGTGATACAATATTTTGGAACAGCAAATGTGTAACCTTAACAAAGAACTATGATAGACTAGTTGAAAGACTGTCTATATATGAAGAAGGTCATCACTATGCTGGGAAAAACCAAAAGATTGCTCATACTCCTGTCACTCATGCATACATCAAAAATGTTCAGTTCTCTCAGGGAGTAAAATCTATGTTACGGAAATTTCAGCATCACATTGATTTGAAAAAGCAAAATCCGAACATGGTGGTTCCTGAGGAAACTGAACAAGTCATTCCAACTATTCATCCTAAGTTGAAACCTTTTGATATCTGTACTAATCCATCTACAGGAAGTTCCAACAGTGTGAGCCTTGAGAAGTCAAGAAAGAAGAGGTCAACGAAGAGAAATGTTAAGAAATTAGATTTTAGTATGAAATATGCAAATAGCAAGTTTAGTGTGGGAAACAAACTGAATTCTAAAAATAATGTACCTTCCAAATTCAATTCTATGAATAAAAGGTCTACATCTGTTACTTCAGTTTCTCATGCTTCACGTTCCTCACAAAATATACATCATACTAAATCTAATTTCTCTACTACTCTTCGTTCTTCTGTTCCTACATATGTTCCATATCATGTTTTTAATATGCTTAGAGGAACAAAGTATTACTGGGATTCAATATCTTGTACTTTTAAGAGTAATACACGGAGTGGACCCATTTTAAAATGGGTTCCTAAATCCATCTGATTTCCTCATTGCAGGCCAGTCATAAATGGTACCTCGATTCTGGGTGTTCCAAACATATGACTGGGAGGAAAGAGCTTCTGTCTAATTACAGAGAAGAATATGGAGGCTCAGTCAAATTTGGCAATAATGAACTGTCACCAGTTGTGGGTCATGGAGATATTGTGTGTAAGGATATTACAATCAATAATGTAGCACATGTCGAAGGTTTGAATCATAACCTATTCAGTATTGGCAAATTTTGTGATAAAGATTTAGAAGTAAATTTTAATAAACGTCGATGTGCTGTCAGAACTGAATGGGGTAGAGAATTATTAGTTGGCACTCGGAAAACTAATCTCTATACGATCAAACTTCGACATATGCTTGCAAAGAAATCTCAGTGTCTCATTACTAAGAAGTCATCTCATCAATCTTTACTTTGGCATCGTCGACTTTCTCATTTGAATTACAGATATCTTGACAGACTGGTCAAAGAAAGGTTAGTATCTGGCATTCCAATGATCAAGTTCGAACCCGATCAAATGTGCTCAGGTTGTGCTCAAGGAAAAATGAAAAGAGCATCTCATCCCCCAAAACCTGAACAAGGGTCCAAATCTCCGTTGAGTTTAATTCATATGGATCTGTGTGGTCCAAAGAAAACTGTCAGTCTAGCAGGTAGAAAATACGTTTAGTATCGTTGATGATTATTCACGATATACTTGGACAAGGTTTTTGAAAACAAAAGATGAAACATCAAATTTAATAATAAATTTCATCAAAGCTGTACAAGTACAACTTAAACTACCTGTTCAGACCGTCAGGTCAGATAATGGGACGGAGTTCAAAAATCAAGTGTTAAAAGGTTTTTACAATTCATTAGGAATTACTCAAACTTTTTCTGCAGCACGAACTCCTGAACAAAATGGTGTAGTTGAGCGTCGTAATCGTACGTTAGTTGAAGCAGCTCGGTCAATGTTGGCTCAAAGTCAATTACCTCAGTACCTATGGGCTGAAGCTGTGAATACTGCGTGTTACACACAAAATAGGTCTATTAATCATCGGAGATTTGGAAAAACACCCTATCACGTTTTGTTTGGAAGAATTCCAAATATTGATTATTTTAAAGTGTTTGGGTGTCCTTGTTTTGTTCTTAATGAAACTGAGAATCGGGGAAAGTTTGGACCTAAGTCTGATGAGATGATTTTTGTGGGATATTCAGATTGTTCAGTTGCTTATCGAGTTTTTAACAAAAAGTCAAGAGTTGTGTACGAAAGTGTCAATGTTAGATTTGATCCGTTTGTTGAATTGTCTTCAACTGTATCTTCCAATGCAGATACTGTGTCTAACAATGTTGTGTTTACAGATGCATCTTCATCCACAACTAGCTCAATTGATCCTCCAGCTACATTCAATGAGTTAGAAGTTTGTTTGAGTATTTTTATGATGACCTTGTACGGCACTAATCAAATATCTTCGTCTGATGTAGGTATCTCATCTACCCCTTCGAGTTCGACTACTCTCTCATCTGAAGTTTCTCCCACATCATCTGTACCATGTTCAGATATTCCTAGTCTTGTCTCCTCACCTTCATCATCTCCCGTAGTTATGGATACTCTTCATCCAGATATTATAATAGATTCTCATGTTCAGTCGTCTTCTCATGAAGTTGGTGATAATGATTCTATTCCTGAAGGCATGAACCACATACTATGCATCTTACATCAACTGACAATATCTTGGAACCATCTTCGGTAAATGATCAAACACCTTTACCACATATTGCCAAATGGACAAAGGATCATCCTATTGATCTGATCATTGGTGATCCTACTTCTGGTGTTCAAACACGAGCTGCATCAGCAAATGAGTGCAACTTCTCCGTATTTTTGAGTAACATTGAACCAACACGTGTATCTGATGCTTTACAAGACTCTGATTGGGTTACTGCTATGCAAGAGGAGCTTAATCAGTTTGAGGCTTTAAAAGTATGGCGGTTGGTCAAGTTACCTGAGTCTAAATCAGTTATTGATACGAAGTGGTTATTCAAAAATAAGAGAGATGCGAATAACATAATTGTTCGTAACAAAGCACGACTTGTGGCCAAAGGTTATCGTCAACAGGAGGGCATTGATTATGATGAAACTTTTGCACCTGTTGCTCGACTTGAAGCTATTCGCATGTTTCTGGCATATGCTGCTTACAAAGATTTCACTGTTTTTCAAATGGATGTCAAAACAGCATTTCTATATGGTCATTTGAAAGAAGAAGTATATGTAGCTCAACCAGAAGGATTTGTAGATAAAGAACATCCAGATTATGTCTATGTTCTAGACAAGGCTTTATATGGCTTAAAGCAGGCACCACGTGCTTGGTATGAGGAGTTGTCTAAACATCTACTTTCCAAGGGTTTCAAGAAAGGTTCGGTGGATTCAACATTGTTCTTGATGAAGGAAGGCGAACATATTGTGGTCATTCAGATCTATGTTGATGACATTATCTTTGGCTCAACTAGTCGGGAGTTGTGTAAAAAGTTTGAGACTGTCATGACTGAAGAATTTAAGATGAGTATGATGGGAGAGATCAATTTCTTTCTTGGTCTTCAAGTGCGACAATTTTCCGATGGCATTTTCATAAATCAATCTAAGTATATCTTTGATTTACTTAAGAAGTATGATATGTCTGGATGTCATTCGATAGGAACTCCAATGGCTACTGGTAATTCAATTGGTCCAGATCATGAAGGAAAGGATGTAGATTTGAGGAATTATAGAAGTATGGTTGGTTCTTTAATGTATCTCACTGCCAGCAGACCTGATATCATGTTTGCAACATGTGTGTGTGCTAGATATCAAGCCAAACCAAAGGAGTCTCATTTAGCAGCAGTTAAGCGTATTTTTCGATACTTAAAGGGGACACCCTACTATGGCATTTGGTATCCAAAAGGTCTTGGATTTGAGCTACAAGCGTATACTGATGCTGATTATGGAGGCTGCAATATGGACCGGAAGAGTACATCAGGTCATTTTCAATTCCTGGGAAATAAGTTGGTTTCATGGGCTTCTAAAAAGCAACAGTGTGTCTCTACCTCTACTGCGGAATCCGAATATGTTGCTGCTGCGAGTTGCTGTTCGCAAGTACTTTGGATGCAGTCGCAACTTCGTGATTATGGTCATGAATACAAAAAGATTCCCATCTATTGTGATTCTAAGAGTGCAATTGCCATCTCCGCTAATCCAGTTCAACACTCGAAAACCAAACACATTGATATCAGGTATCATTTCTTAAAGGACAATGTGGAAAAAGAAAATATAGAGATGTATTTTGTCAATACTGAATATCAACTTGCTGATTTGTTTACTAAGGCTCTAGATGAGAAACGTTTTAAATTTCTCATCTCTAGACTTGGTATGATTGACAAAAGATCGTATAATCTGTATTTCTTCTTATACATAGCAGTATAATGGAATACTGAATTCAGTATGGTCATTGAACTTCTATGTATATTTTGAAATGTAGTTTATTTGTTTCTTTTGTTGTTTATGTTTCAAGTTGATTGTTTTTGGTATTTTTTCTTATTTTTTTCCTTATGATTCCTAATGTGTTTGTTTCTTCTGAGTATATGGTTATGTCAAGGGGGAGCTTATCTGGTACAGGTTAGTACAGTTGCTGGGGTTTTGCTTCGAACAGGTAAATTCAGGTATGCACAGTTTTAGGGGGAGTATCACAGATGTTTCATCGTAGGGGGAGTAATTGACTCGAGATGTGATCGTTACAAGTTACTCGAGCCTTGTGCTTGAGTTGTGTTTTTCGAGTCAAGTATCTCGAGCATTTAAACTCGAGACTAGTTTTTGAGTCATTAATCGAGCCACATCTCGAGCATACACAACTCGAGTCATTCACTCGAGTCACACAACTCGAGTCACACTACTCGAATCACATAACTCGAGCCACACAATCCAACTCGAGACATCCAACTCGAGTCTCACAACTCGAGTCACACTATTTGAGTCATCCAACTTGAGCACACACAACTCGAGCACACACAACTCGAGACATTTAACTCGAGTCATTTATCTCGAGCCATACAACTCGAGTCACACTATTTGAGTCATCCAACTCGAGCACACAACTCGAGACATTTAACTCGAGTCATTTATCTCGAGCCATACAACTCGAGTCACACTATTGAGTCATCCACTCGAGCACACCAACTCGAGCACACACAACTCGAGCCATTTAACTCGAGCCATACAACTCGAGCCCTTTTGTCTCGAGCCATATAACTCGAGTCACACAACTCGAGCCACACACCTCTAGCACAAGCAACTCGAGTCACACTACTCGAGCCATTCATCTTGAGCTTAACACACAATTCGAGTCATACAACTCGAGTGTGAGTTAGTTATTTCTGTTATCCGACATGGACTCGAGTCATGTATCTCGAGTCATGTAACTCGAGTCACATAACTCGAGTCAGACATCTCGAGTCCTTGTTTTTCATTTGCTTCATACTATGTTACAAGTATCTCGAGTGATGACTCGAGACATCCACTCGAGACATGTATCTCGAGTCCTTGTGTCTTTTTGAGTTGTTCATAATACATTGCAAGAATCTCGAGTGGGACTCGAGACATACACTCGAGACATGTAGCTCGAGCCGGTTCACATGTCTCGAGCGGGTTCTTTAAAAACATAATTTAACGCTCGAGACATGGGAGGTCCAATTGTTGAGTGCCACGTGTCTTTGTAATCATGATTTAGAGATCAGTTTCAAATTTATCCTATAAATACATTGTTTCGATTCACCTTTCCAATCTTTCTGGAAATTCAATCTCGTGCGGATCTGTTCAAGTTGGTGCTGTCAAGTTCAAGAAACTGTTTTGTACTTCTGTTTTGTGTGTGTTTTGTAACGTATCCGGTTTCTACGAAGCCTATAGGTATTCATTCGGTCATATACCGATTAGGCTAGTAGTTCAAACTTTTTGTATCAACTTATCATAAAACATGGGTTAACATCTCGGGATTGTATTCTTGATATTTTAAACCTAAACGTGTGAATGACCCGTTGTTCCGGATCATATGGACTTGAGACATTGGAATTCGACTTATCATGTTTGACCTTAAGATTGACCTTCAAATCTAAAATATAGTGAACTAAATAAAAATACTATATAAGTCTTTTCATGGATTAAAATGGCTAAAATTTGTTCTTATAAGTTTTGTAATATCGCTTGTGACATAAGACTTGCGTGTTTTCAAACATAAAAGACTTATATATGGTAACACATTCATAGTTCATTATATTACTCAATGGTCATTCTTTTGGTGCATTTTTTCTCAAGTCCCACACTGTGTGAATTTCTTCTTCACATGTAACTTTGTTTTTCATAAAAATCTAAACTTAAAAGATAAATCTCATGTTTTTTATGAATTACAGAAATGGAGGACTATACTTTCCCAGACTCAGATGACATGGCTATTTCAGACATTATCTCAGTGCAATCATCTCCACGTAATCCGAATGCTGATGCGGATAGACAACTGATTCGTCCGTCGCTATATCAACCATCGATATCGAACAATGTTCCTTTCAACCCAAATGCAACTCTGAAGGCTCCGGTGATTACTGCCATTTTACGAAATCATCCACTGTACACTGTACTTACACAGACAGTTGAAGTTCCCTTGATATATGTGCAACAAGTATGGCACACACTGCAATTTCATGCTGATCCGGGGAATCATCACTTTACAGCTAAGCTAGATCACTACAACATCAGTTTTGGAGTCAACAAATTTCGTCGTGTACTGGGATTTCCGGAAGCGAATAGTCGTCCAAATGCAAATCAGTTTGAACCATTTGCATCATTGGAAGTTGCAATGGCCGGTGTTGAATCTGTTGGTCACCTGCAGGCGATCAATGCACCATCTCAGTTCAACAAATCCCATTACCTCCGACATACAACACTTTTTTCACAATCCTAAGTAGATGTTTGACTGGAAAGCGGACGGCTCAAGACACGGCGACGCAATCATTTTTGGTTCTATTTTATGGAGTGCTATTCAACAAGCATTATGATTATGCTTCGTTGATTTTTTACGATCTGAAGGAACTTCTGGCCAAGAAGCAAAAGCACCTACCATATCCGAGATTTCTAAGTACTATTATCGCAAGTGCAATGCGTCAGAATCCAGATATTCCGCGACGATCAGATGCGGAAAAGGTCAAGATCCATGACATGTAGTCTATTCGATATCCGAAGAAGGCGTTTCCTCCGGAGGTTCAGTTATTTTCTGAACTTTTAGACTATGCTGATCAGAATGTGGCATGTGTGATAGCGTATAGGGCTAGGTTTCCACCTATGGTCCAACCAGAGCCGGAGGGACCTACCCAAGGTGTCATAGTTCCTAGTGGTGAGGGTATAGTTCATAGGTACCAAAGATCACGGGGTCTTGGTAAGGGTGTGTTGAGGGAAAATACCGAGAGGGGCACAGATGGGGTCCATTCTGATCAGCTAGCTCATTCATCTACTATCAATGTAGCAGCTCAACTTGGTCAAATAAGTTCGGCGGATCAGATGGATAATGTATTTGCTTCACTTGAAGATGAGCACGGAGCTACGTCACCTATTTTGCACACGAATGTGCAGGATGATTTGGATGATTTTGCTTTATCTCCGGTCAATGAGCACTTTATGGGTGAATTCCCTGACCTTGAGGAAGTTGCAGAGTCCTTACTTGATCTATCTCAACCGATTGTGGATATATCAGATGCACAGTGCTACTCTCCGAATGAGCTCGCACAACGTCTACACCGGCTTATGGGATATGACTCCTCGTCTGAGGATAGTATTGCTGCAAGTGATGATATGGTAGATGCACTTCCCGGATCACCTGATGATGATGACCATGATGATGATGATGATATGCCTGATCAAGGCTCGAGTCCTTTGTTGACTCAAGGTGACATAAGGATGGCTGAGGGAGAGTTAGTTGAAAATCCGGATGTGAGCTTGAGCGTTGGGGGAGCCAAAAGAATTGATGAGAGTGAGACAGGGGCTAGAAAAGAAGTACAAACCCCTCCCAAACCGAGTCTAGCTGGGCAGCCACAACTTCTAGGGGTGAGCATATGTTGCCACCACCTATTGAAAAAGACATGAGATTCCCACTCATGCAATGCACAACCCAACTCACCCACTCTACCGTTTCTCAACAAACGGTAGTTTCATCTTCTCACGGGGTTTTACCACAACTTGTACCTATTCCTCAATTGGAGGTTGGTGGTACCGACACAGTGAGGCAGCTGCCCACGCCCACGACTTCACTTGTTCACTCATCGAGTCTAGATATCTCTTTTGGCTAGGACACAGGTGCAAACCACCTTTGCAGGAGGCTTTAGTAGCCCTGCCGGAACAACCGTAGTGAGTTCTGCATTTGTTGCGGGCTTGCAAGGATCGGAGGGAAATCCCATCAGCGCTAACATCATGCCAACACTGAACATGGGTTCCTTGAGTTCTACTCTTGATCAACGAGAAGTCTGAGTGACCTCGAGTTAGTTTACCCACAACCACCTTTATCACGGAGTTACGGCAACAGTCTACTATCTTGGGTTCTTCTTCAACACCCATTGGTAGTTTATCGTCTAGATTCAGTCCAGTTTCCACATCTTTCCACAATTTCGGCTTCTTCTGCATCGTCTGCACCAACATCTTCTGCACCACTAGCGACTGGCACGGATTCAACTCCAGATGTTGATCTTTCGCGTATTCATGTTGTAGCAACTGCAAACCAACTGATTACGCGTTCCATGTATAGAGCAAACAATGAACAGATGGCACTTGTTATTCAACAGCAGACGGCTCGTATTTCGGCCTTGGAGAAACAAGTAGCTTTGTTAGCTAAAGGCAAAGCTCCGATGTCTGATCCACCTTCACAGCCTTCTCAGTCAGCGGCTGATTCTCTCACTATTCCGGAGTTAAAGGGATTGTTATTCTCTAAACTCTTGGAGTCTGGTTCAGCTGAAGATAGTGATCTGGTGGGTATTCTGCAACAACAAACTGCTCTGCAACAACGTGCTATTCAAGAGCAACGGTCTCAGGCTCACTTGGTTACACATACGGAATTCCAGCAGTTTCAGGCTACTCTTGATGCTTCTCTCACCAAGACATTCACCGAGATCAATCAGATGTTCACTAATGGCTTATCACAGTTATCAGATCGTATTCGGGGAATTGAGGAAACATGTCAAGTCGCGGCAAGACGACCAACCAGAAGGCATGATGATCATGATGATCATGATCGTCATGAGGGGGAGAGAAAACGTAGAAGGTTGGAAGAATCGTCGTTTAGGGAACCAACTTCTCCCCGAGTCAGGATTGTAGATCGGTTTGAAGAGAGGCAACCAAGGGAGAAACAGCCTAGTAGACAAAGAGATGCAATAGTGCTTACGGGAGGTTAAGACATGGAAGAAGAACCAGTTTTGCAGTCTACCCTAGAGTTTTTGAGTTCTGTTCAAGAAGAAAGGCCAGATCAAGGAACTGACAAAAGAGGAGTTATGTTTTCAGGAGTGTCTAGTTCTACGTCTGAAATAGATAGAGTTCTAGCGCTTCTTGAGAATGTAGCTTCTGAAATCAGAGATTACCAAGTGCCAAACGAGGAGATTCAGGATGCAAGGTGTGCAGAAGATAACAGACTGAAAGATATGTTTGAGGATGTACAATTTGATTTTGAGAAAGAAGAAGTTGTGGATGATGTGGAAGGTCCTTTACTTGAAGAAGTGTTGCCACAGGATGATTTAATGCCGATAGATCCGAAGAAAGTGGAGCTTTGGGAGAAAATGAAAGCTAGCTCTAGGAAATTTCTGAAGAGAACAGAGTGGAACCGGTTCACACGAGCAAATGGAAAGTATTTAGAAGAGAAATACAAGAGTAGATTTTGTTACCATGAGCGAAAGCTGAGCTATGTGAAGTTGTATGGGATTGAGAATTTGAAAGAAGAGCTAAGAAGAGAGTACATCTACATGAGGAAGGTGAACAAGCAAAGAAGAGAAGCTTTAGTGTCAGACTACAGGTTTGTTGTGTTGGGTTTTATTGGGATCCCTCGTATCGATCTGACACGAGGATCACTGTGGATCTCAATCCTAGCTGGAAGAGATACACAGTTAAACCTAATGATCAAACTGACCCAAAAGGTTTAGACTAAATCAAACCTAACTGGTTTAATTATTGCGGAAGCTAAGAATTAAAACCCTAAAATTCACAGATCTTAATCGTTCAGTTTTATTTAACAACTAAAGGTTTAGGTTTGTTACCTGGATTGCTCGAGCTTGATCCACCCGTAAACGATCAGACAAATTGCCCTCTAGCTGGCTAAAATCCCGAGATCACGAAACAGGCTGTCACGTGTGAACTTCGCGGCGCGAGTACCACCTTCGCGGCGCGAGCTGGCTGCGGTGCTGGTGGTTGACGCCGGAATTTAGGAGAGAGAGAGAGAGAGAGAGAGAGAGAGTTTTTCTGGTTTGATGGCTTAATTGAATGAATGAATAACTGATAAGCCCTAGGCCTATATTTATATGGAGAAGTTTCCATATAACCAGTTTCCTTATAATTATCTTATGGAAATAATCTTTTCTTTCTCCCAAAGAAAAGAATCTCCATTAAATCTGATAATTATCTTTTATTAATTAATAATCTATTATATATTTAATCTCAATAAATACATAATTTATTAATCAATAAATCTATATATATTTATTCCCCTAATAAATATATATAGTTCATTTCAAACCTTTATCTTTGGGTTTTCTTACATAAAATACCCAACTGGTTTATAACTAACTATTATAAACCCAATCTCTCCAAACTGGGATTTTATCTTATTTGATTTACAGATCCTCACAGGTGTGACCCTCAAGTGTCTTATAACATTGGATGCATAATCACTGGTTTGTCAACTTTTGCACATAATTACTAACAGACTCCCACTTGTGCAAGTTGGCAATACCGTCTTGATCACACGGACCTAAGGAGGCCCCTAGACAGGCACTTAGGCTAACCAGGTTACAAGAACTCTTATACCCAGATAGGTGATAATACATTTCCCACAAGGAAATAACATTTATGAAACTACTGTCCATAAAACGGGTATATCTTGGCTTTTCCCTTTGCATCGCGACATTTCATCTTTGAGTATGAGCTTGGAATCAGTCAACTCTAAATACTCAAGATTATGTTTCTTGACTATCCGACCTCTACTGATAGGTAAACGACAAAGAACTAATCAGTTCGTTTGGGCATGGCCATGCACTTCATCAGTATATTCAGTCAGTCAAGGGGCCCAGAAATATCTCTCTTCAGAGAAGAGGCGCAAATCCCATCTTGCATATCTGCATTTAACACCATGGCTTCCGCTGAATCTAGTGACGCCCTTTATAGCCACCCTGTTACGGCGTAGCGGTTGAACGCACTAAGTATCCAGCAGTCCTCATGATATCAAGCCAAATACCTCAGGTGATAAGGACAACCACTGTGAGATTTACTTATGACAGAATCCAAGAAGTAAATCTCAACCACGGATCACGTCCGATATTTGCTACTCTATCAAATATCTGTGCAACTCCTGGTCTACAACGCTTGTAGCTGTTATTCAACCACTGATCATAACTACCCAGAGGCTCACAATGACTTTAACGCCCTAACGGGTTCCCACCACGATAAGTTGTCACGGACAAATTTCGAATGAAAGACTGGAAACTAGTCTCATTCCTGGATTATAAAACATGCAAAATATAAAAGCTATAAAGAAACTAATTTTGTATAGTCCATATTACACGCTGTAATAATAACAAAATTAATGGCATTTCTTAATTACTTTTACGGTGTCTATTCAACGTTTACTAAAAACTGATTTAAACGAAGCATCACCTAACTTCATTTTAAACCCTTTGATTAATGTTTACCGTATTAATCAAAGTAACAACCAAAACAATACAAGTTTGTATCGTTTGATACAATCTTCTTGATTCTGCTAATCTTTGTTTTGCAAATACTTTTAAACAAGGATTAGACTTTTCTTTACCATATTCCCTGAACTTGGAGATACTGGAATAACTCCTAGTTTCCCTGAATATGTAAAGTTTAAACTGCAACCTCCCTTAGTTGCTGTGTAGATGAATGATTTCTACCTGAAATCAGATAAAATTTCCATTTACCAAGCTGGCAAATTTCAGGAAATTTATTCTAGTGTTTACGACACTTTTAAAAGATAATTAATATCTTTAATAATTATTCCAACACACTTTAATTATTGATTTCTCTCAAAGTCAATTATGACTTTAGTTTCAAAGACTTTGAAACTTTCGTTCTACCCTTTTGACTAAAAGATAGATTCGTATATCTTATGAATTTACATCCTACCTGGATCATGAATTCCGAGATATATACTAAATCAATAATCTTATCTTTTATTCTCTATCATAGACTAGATAGAGAATAAACTGGGCTCCCACTAACCTATATGAAAACCAACTATTACTTAAAATTAACTATTGACTTAGTCAAAACTTGATTACTTAGTCAATTCTATTTTAAGTAATAAACACGAGAATTTTGACATTTATAAAACTTAACTGGATTTTATTAAATCCTAATTCCGAAACTTGGAATTTTTCCTAGCTTTATAAATACTGATATTATCAACGATATCTGAGATAATATCCTAAATTCTTCTTAAAACATATGAGTAATAAATTTTGATCATAAAATACTTTCGTAATCTTTTACTCATAAATGTTTTATTCAAAAAACACATTCCTATAATTTATAGTACTTCGTGTGTTTTTGACAGTTTTCATATACATTACTTCAAATTATTTTGATTGAAGTAATACTGTTAGTGTAATAAGCAACATCTAGGATCTAATTTTGAATCAAGTCTAAATTGACTTATACAGATTCAAAATATCATGCATAAAGATATCAAGACAATAATTTTAAATTTTCAAAACCGATAAGCATTCAAAAATTCATATTTTGGAAAGACAAGATTGTTTTAAATCATAAAAGTTTAAAATTGTCTTTGATAATATCTACTTGCATGCTGATCTTTGCAATCTGGGCACTTCACCTTTTAATGACCACCTGCAATTAAACTTTTGCTTCTAGGTGTCAACACACTCGTAAACTTAACAAGCGAAAGTGATAAACTGAAGCAGTCACGAACACCTGAGGTGTTTATACCTGCTTCGTAACGCTTCGGGCAGTTATGCCTTCAATGACCGACTTCATGGCACTTGAAGTATTGATTCTCGGTTATTACTCTGTTAGGCTTAACCCCCCTTTTTTTTTACCCTTGCCTTTGCCTATATTATAAACACTGGGTGCACTCAGGGTAGCCAGAACTTGGCCCTTTCCCTTACTGGTGTTCCCATGCCCCACGCTTCTTCTTTACTTTACCATTCTTGACCATAAGCACATCTTTGGTCTTGGTCCCCTGAGTATCGTATCCCTTGCTAACTGCAATGAAACTGGGCGACCGAGCCTCTCTAGGTGATCAATGTGCCTTTTCATGATCACTAACTGAGGTCCCCTTTGCCATCTTGCACGTGTTTAGTGCTCTACTGGCATCATAACGCTCTGTGCGTGCTTGCGTCTGAAACATGTCCCTCAACTAGCGGATCATGTTATAGGCATTTGTGTTTATGAGCCTCGTACGAAAATCTGGGCTCATAGTCGCAAGCATAAGATAGCCTACGTCCAGCAAGTAATCGGAATGCTTTCTATAAGCGTTCCTGACAGTGACAGTGGCTTTTGCTGGAGGGGCCTTCACCTAGAGGCTTTTCTAGGACATACTACTTTCTCTCGTGTCTGAGCACAATCAGATTGCGCTCCCATACGAGAAAAGTATACCTAGTAAATTTGTCCTTTTCTAGAATGGAACGAACAGGGAGTTTATCAGTGTTGGTAATAGTGTTTGCTATCTACACATTTTAAAAACTTTGGTTTTAGTAACTGTGAAAGACTATTTCCAATAAATATCAATAAACCCTTAAATGATCAATTATTGGACCAGGATCCTAATTACATACGCCCTGATGACCGGTGTGTTCACGTCTCACCAGGCCCACGTACTAACTAGGTAGGTAAGGACTTTTACCAATCATATCTAACTGACATGACTCCTAGATCTTTTCGGGACAACGATAATTATCCGTACATGTTTCAGTCCCTCTAAGTGCTTTTTGGCCCGGTACCACCCGGTAAACTTAACAGAACCAAAACAGATCTCACCATTTTGGGACTTGGACACTTTACTCTGGCCGGTACCACCCGGAGATAATTCGCAGAGTCTTGTTAATCCCCTCTAGCTTCGGTTTGAACGCGGACGCTCAAGGTGTGTTCACTTACAACGCCCGCGTACCTTACGCCGGAGGTGCCCCTAGATGGGTTGCACTACTGATCTATGATTTTCGGGGTTTTTAATTGATTTTGAAAAACCTTTTAGTTCCAGTATCTTGAAAAACTGACTGATTGTTCAAAAGGCAACTGATGTTTTTAAACCAACTGTTTAAACATGCCTACTATTAAAACTAACTGTTTTATAGTACTTGCTAATTAAAACTAACTGTTTTAATAAGCATACTTGCTAATTAAGACTAACTGTCTCGATAGCATATCTGTGACCAAAACTAACTGTTTTTGTCAACCTGCCTTTTTCATATGAAAAACAATCTTATTACCGAGGTTTTAAATAAAATCTACCGTTTAAAAAAGGTTTATAAAAACTGGTAATTTTAATTGTAAAACCTACATACACTCGTGATTTTATCTAGTTTTAAAATTATCTCTATTTTAAAACAATCACACAATAATTATCACAAGCTAAAAATCACAACCACGCAGTTTATATATCTATAACCACGCAGTTAAAATAAAACTAATTATAGATTTGTCAACTAGTTCCTAAGAGACCAATAATGACCTAACATCTATAGTTCTTCAGTCTTCTCGTGTAGCTCCCACTGGCCTCGGCATCTTTGATGGATCTCCAAAATAAAAAACTATCCTATGGTCATTATACATTACAAGGGGTTGTAAATGGCACGCAGGCCTCCCAAAAATTAAATCAAGGGTCTAAGTTGGCAAATTCTATAATAAACATTATATATACGCACACAGGTATATAAATAAAACTATCTACGCAATTCATATATAAAGCAATAGCAATAAATATAGAAAGCGTAAAAAAAATAATCCTAGATCCGTTAAATATTATCTCGTTCTGTTTATCGCAACGCTTGGTTTTAACTGATTTATAAAAACAAACTGTTTTATAAACCTAAACAATATTTTAATCTGAAATTAGTTTTTACCTGATTTATAAAATCATCTAGACTTATAAATTATAAATCTTATTTTATAAATCAAAAACCAATTTTCTAAAATATTTACAATATATCCAAAAACATATCGAACCTGATATTTCGGACTAACTAGTCGAAACATCAATTACTGGCCCATAAACTGTGTCGTGGTTCAACAGACTAGTCAAACATGACACCGGACCTATCTGATCAACCGGATCAGATAACTGGTTTGATAAACACAATTTTATTTAGGGATAATCAAAAAATCCCATTAAAATTGATTTTATAAGATATTCTAATTATTAAAAATATCCTATAATAAATTTAATTTGGATAAAAGACCATTAAAACCCTTTTGGGCCTCAAACTGGGTCCAAAATTCTGGGCTTTGGGCCCGTTATCACTTAGGCCTAATAAAACGAAAAAAACCCCAAAATGCGACCCGTGATCTATCGACAACTCGTCGCCGATCACTCAGTCGCCACCAACGATATACCGTCACCACCAGCGACAACAGCAACAATCGGCCGCCATTGTCGCCGCGGCCGTACGGTACCGGCGACGACAACAGCGGCAAATACGCCACCACCGTCGCCGCTCGTCAGCTTTCGCAAACAACCACCACCGTTGCTGCCGCCATGTGGCCGGCGGTAGCGACAGCTAACGGCCATCGCCACCGGCGACGACAATAGCAAGGAAACCGCCACCGTCGCCGCCGATCATCACCATCGACCTCCACCATTCTGGTGGGGATTGATTACCGCCACTGCCACCGTCTAGATCAACGCCGTCATCGACCACCACCGGACTGGTGGCGATCGATCCCTACCGCGATCCGGCCACGGCTATCACGACGAACAACCATCGCACGCCACTGTCGAGATTGGCGGTCGAGAAACGCCGGCCACCACCGATCTGGTGGTTCGGCCCTGGTGTCGATGTGGCCTGGCCACCGCTCAACCACCATCGACCATCGCCACTACCGATCTGGTGGTGTGGCTTAGGTCGCCGTTGAATGCGGCCACCACCGAGCCGGTGGTAAGGCCTCGGCGGTTTCGGCTTGGTGGCAATCGGCCACCGCCTGGTGGTTCGGTCGGCCACTGCCGTCGTTCCGCCACCGTGATGGTTGATTCGCCCGATGATCGGTGCGTTGGTTCGGTCGCGAGTAGCATCCGTTCCACCACCGATCCGGTTACCGTATGTGCTTTTCGTGTTTTGCGAGATAAACAAACAGATAAAGATTTGAAACTTAATAAAATCAAAAAGTAGCTAAACAGATTTTATTTGAAACTGATAAATATCAAATCTTTAAACAAACTGATAAAGATTTAATTTTATACAAACTGATAAAATTAAATCCTTACACAAACTGATAAAGATTCAATTTTATACAAACTGATAAAATCAAATCTTTAAACAAACTGATAAAGATTTAATTTTATACAAACTGATAAAATTAAATCTTTACACAAACTGATAAAGATTCAATTTTATACAAACTGATAAAATCAAATCTTTAAACAAACTGATAAAGATTTAATTTTATACAAACTGATAAAATTAAATCTTTACACAAACTGATAAAGATTCAATTTTATACAAACTGATAAAATCAAATCTTTACACAAACTGATAAAGATTCAATTTTATACAAAACAAATCTTTATACAACAAAACAATATTTTAACGGATCTGTTAAATAAATAAAGCGATTAAACCTGTGGCTCTGATACCACTGTTGGGTTTTATTGGGATCCCTCGTATCGATCTGACACGAGGATCACTGTGGATCTCAATCCTAGCTGGAAGAGATACACAGTTAAACCTAATGATCAAACTGACCCAAAAGGTTTAGACTAAATCAAACCTAACTGGTTTAATTATTGCGGAAGCTAAGAATTAAAACCCTAAAATTCACAGATCTTAATCGTTCAGTTTTATTTAACAACTAAAGGTTTAGGTTTGTTACCTGGATTGCTCGAGCTTGATCCACCCGTAAACGATCAGACAAATTGCCCTCTAGCTGGCTAAAATCCCGAGATCACGAAACAGGCTGTCACGTGTGAACTTCGCGGCGCGAGTACCACCTTCGCGGCGCGAGCTGGCTGCGGTGCTGGTGGTTGACGCCGGAATTTAGGAGAGAGAGAGAGAGAGAGAGAGAGTTTTTCTGGTTTGATGGCTTAATTGAATGAATGAATAACTGATAAGCCCTAGGCCTATATTTATATGGAGAAGTTTCCATATAACCAGTTTCCTTATAATTATCTTATGGAAATAATCTTTTCTTTCTCCCAAAGAAAAGAATCTCCATTAAATCTGATAATTATCTTTTATTAATTAATAATCTATTATATATTTAATCTCAATAAATACATAATTTATTAATCAATAAATCTATATATATTTATTCCCCTAATAAATATATAGTTCATTTCAAACCTTTATCTTTGGGTTTTCTTACATAAAATACCCAACTGGTTTATAACTAACTATTATAAACCCAATCTCTCCAAACTGGGATTTTATCTTATTTGATTTACAGATCCTCACAGGTGTGACCCTCAAGTGTCTTATAACATTGGATGCATAATCACTGGTTTGTCAACTTTTGCACATAATTACTAACATGTTGTAGTAAAGAGTTACAAGACCAACAGACTGAGTGCGTGTTGGTACCCAGTAATTACTTTCACCAGAGATGATGGGAAGGAATATGTGATTACTGAAGCTGATTTCCAAGATGTGAGCTTTGATGTGATCTTTGGGATTTTATATGATCTCAAAGGAAAAGCTTTTAGATCAGAAGAGGAGATAATTGCTCTAACTGCTATTGTTAGACATGTCAAGGCTTCAATATCATTGGCTCATCTGTATGACTTTCAACTGGGACTGGAGAATTGGTCATCAAAGTTATTCTGTCACAAACCTCAAAGAAGTCTGGTTGGTGAAGAAAAGGACTTTGTCTTGTACACGGTGTTCTATGATGCAGATGAAACCAAGATCTCGTGTGTATATCCAGATTCTCTAGGCAACAAGAAGAGGATGTACTCTCATGAAGTGATGTTATTTTGTGATGACACATTAAAGATGGTGATGGATGGGTTGAATACAAGATTGCAAATGGATAGGCATAAAGTACATGATATCTCAGCGGTAAACAAGGTGTTGATCAAACATTTTGTAAAGGAGATAGATAGAAGATTGAAGCTGAGAAATGACATCAGATTTGCAGAAATCAAGTTTAAGTTGAGAAAGCCTTCCATGAAGCAAACTTAGTCAAGTAGTTATTTTGGTTCTTTTGTATGTCCCTCCTTCTTTTATAAAAGGGGGAGATTGTTAATGTTAGATTTATAATAGAAGTTGAGGGACCATTTGTGAACATTTTCTATTTCTTAGGAATGAGGTATAAATACCTCATTGCCTTGTATTGTACCTTAAGTCTTTCACTATCAATGACATATGAATTTCACATTTTCTCTCTCTACTTTCTCTCTCTACTAGATATCATATCTCTCATGTTAGATTGATTCATCTTGCACTTACACTACTTCATAAAGTTGACACATGGCTTAAGATCGAAACAACCTCCCCCTCCCCCTATCACCAAAAGATAATGTTTTGAGTATCGAGTCTATCAGTGCTTTCAATGATTTGGGGTATAATATTGTATTTTCTCATTTTGGGTGTTTTATAGAGTAAGCCTTAGCACTTATTACCGTGTGAGTTTGGATGTCGGTTTTTATATAAAACAAGCATTTTCCATTGTTGCATTTCATTTTAGAAATGATGTTCTTTTTTGTCAAGATATTACTATTGATTCTAAACGTTATTTTAAATAAGAAATTAGGGATTTAAAGAGAACTCTTCCGGCGCTACCATTTATGATTTTGCGATAAAAATTTCTTAACACACTAGCCTTTAAGCCTAACAAGTTTTCTTTCTAACATGTATAGCATCCAAATTTTAATGATTGTAGGCTTGATAGTTTTAGTAAACCCCGACCTTTTCTAATTCTATCAAGGACTAGACTGTTTGTTTAAGCTCTAATGCTTATCTTACATTCCTCCATTTAATTTGTAAACTTCAAATATTTATTTATTTAAAGTTGTTTTAAATTAGAAGTTTTAAGTTGTTAGCTATTTTGTAAATTTTACTGTGTTAAAATTCTCATTTTGTACTTTTAGTACTTTGTTTGTTCGAACAAAAAGCATACCAAGTTTGAATAGTATCATCAAATATCAAAAGTGCTAATACGTTACAGATCATATATTTTAATTCAGTTGTTGATAAATAAGAGAGTGAAAACGTGTTCATCACCTTAGATCACTTTTAAGAATTGGTATGCCCTTTTTTGGCTCCGTCCTCAATTTGTAATATTTATAATTCAATCACCTTAGTGGCCGTTTACCAAACGTTTACCTGAATAAGCGCTTTTCGGTAAAAACTCAATATTATCATTTCTTACCATCATTGGCGGATCTAGTGTAGAAAAGGCCCGCAAGGGTCCCCGCTAAAATTGAGATAGTTCCCCCACTACTTTCTCGTGAGGGCCCCCATCAACCAAATAAAATTACCCCGAAATCAACCAAAAAACAAAAAAAGATTCTTGAAATCAACCAAAAAGATCGAAAAAATCTTTGGAAAATCGATAAATTTTTTAAAAAAACTCTCTCAAAATCAACCAAAAACACTTTAAAAACCCCTCAAAATGATGGAATTAGCTAAAAAAAACATTATGGGCAACTTATGAGCCTTTAATCTACCTTAAAGAGTTAAAGGTGCCCCCAAAAGACAAAAATCCTAGATCCGCCACTGCTTACAATGTAAGATTTAATCCACCAAAACGGTATTGTATGCAACAATTTTTCCGGCTAAGCATTAACCGTGGTAAAAGTCTTCCACATCATTTATCAGGTAAGATTCTTGATTATTGTCGTTTTTTTCTGATAAGGTAATGTGCCTTGATAAACATTTACTCAAATTAACGTTTTGTAAGCGGTCCCTTAAATTTCAAGGGACGAAGATTGTCGACTTGTAGTTTTGAAAAGAGAACTTATAAATAAAACACTAAATGCTATAAATAGTATTTTCTGAGCATAATCGTCTATAAAACATAATTACATTCATATTCCGATAATAGAAAAGATATATAATGGAGATGGTAAAAAGTAAAACTTTACACGATAACAACTTCATGTCTTTTTGAAAATTCTTTATGTATTTTTAAAATCCACATGTTTGGAATTCTATTTTTCTACATGTCGATAGGGTTAGTGTTATGGATGTCGGTAGGCACACCATACAAATTGAAGAATACTTGTATTTCTAATAGATAAAAGAAAATCATTTTTGAGATTTTATGAATTTCTTCGATAAATTCTCCAAATATATAAGAGATTTTTTATGGATTTTTTTTAGGTGTAAGAGAGAGGATAAAAATCTTAAAATTTAAAGAGTTCTCAAAAATGATCACTTATAAGAAAAAACAATTTCTTATTCGGAACTCGGGCCATGTTGGATTCTGATTTAATAGGGTTTAAGTTCGAGTTTTAGCAATATATGTGTTTTTTTTTTCTTTTCTCTTCCCACCAAATTAGTAGAAAATAGAAATCGAATGCAAACAAAAATATAAAGATAAGCATATGTATTTTAAGTAACAAGATTTGAATAAAGAAAACTACTACTATCAAATAACAAATATTCTTATATTAGATATAATGGTTATAAATCTAATTAATCTTAAATCTTCGTTTTTCATGCCTAATTATTAAAGATTAAAATTAATTCAAACTCCAAAAATCTAAATTTCCAACGTTAAAGATTAAATTGAACATTTAAACTAATAAAAATAAAGTTCAAAACTCACACAATTACATAAAAAGTTACAAAAAGTATTAATAAGAGACTTTATTCGGGTTTCGGGTGGTTCCGATGATGGGTATATATGAAGACCCCACCCAACCGAGTAACCCGCTCAAAAAGTGGGATTTCAGAAATCTAGTTAGTTCGGCTTATGTGGGGCAGATAGATTCAGGGTTTTTCGGATCGAATTTTCGGGTTTTTGGATTTTTGCTCAACCCTAAGCATGAAGCAATTATCGTGAAAGAGAAGAGCAATATGTATATAGAAGGGTATAATGGTACATTAGACCTTGTTCTATTTAGTTCCAAAAGGTAGGAGGGAACATTTTACATTTGTTTCACTCTTGTTCTACTTAGTTTTAGCATGTTCCATATAGGTATCTGCTAAACATGGGACAATTCTATTCTGTTTTGTCTTGCCTCGTTCTGTTCTGCATACCAAACGTACCTTTAGGGAGGAAAGTAAGGCTTTTTTTAACATTTTAACTTTTATTTTTTCATTTTTGAGAATCTGTTGGACATTCTGTAAGTATTATTGTATGTATATTTATCCCTTTTCGAATGTATGAAACTAACCAACTAGGCTAGCTCAGTTGGCCACCAACGGAAACCTTGTGGGGTTTTGCCCTTGTAGGTCTCAAGTTTGAGCCTTGCAAGGGACTTTTCCTCGGGTGAATTCATGAGAATTATGGTGTTGGTAAGGGAGGCGATTGCGGGCTGCCAGGGCTACCTGACCCGCTCTAACGCACCTGATTACAAAGCTAACAACTAACTTTAACTTCGTCAGTTCCAAAAAAGAATGTATGAAACTAGTTTTAACCATGTTTTTGAATTTATCAAATTAATTCGAATGGTACAATAGTCATTGTTTTCAAGACTATTGCGCTTTGGCCTTCTTTGACATTTCCATAGTTTCGTAGCATATTTGAATATTTTCCAAACTTGGAAACTTTATCTATCTATGTCCCTATTTACTATCTTTTTTGCGCTATTGTGTTTTTTGGATCTTACCTTAAAGGACACTGTAATTTCCACTTGCTAGCGAAATGGTGCATTTACATATCTTAGAACCTATTTTTGTTGTCTACCTTTTTTTTGTTCTTACTTAGTTTATAACGTAAATTGTAATTTCTAAAGACTGCAATTAAATGATAACAAAACCCTAATTTAGGTAAATGGGGTTTCCCAAAGTTTCAAAGATGCCAATTCTTGTTGGCCATTGATTACTTGTACTGAAAGCAACTGCTTTAGCTTTTATTGGTCGAACTATTGACTTATTGAAGTCATTAATTATAAAGTGTTGGTTCTAAAACACTAATTCAATTTTTATGTATAATAAACTCTAAATATAATTTTCTTGAATTAGAAGTGAATGTTATTTTACTTATTAGTATTAACAGATACTTAAAAATTACGCTTAAGATTTTTAAAATGTACTAGTTACGTATCCATGTGCGATGCAGCGTGAACCATTTTGAAATCGAACGAAAATTTTAAAATTTCTACTATGTTTCAGTTTGATGTCTTTTTTGTATCTCATATATATAGCTAAGTGTAATTTTTGAATAGATGTAAGCAAGAATACCCATAAGAACAATAAATTAGCTATTGCTTCATGGGTTGTTCTATATTCCATATTCACCACGGCAAAATACCCTAATTATATGTGTGATTGTGTTTCTTAATGGATACATTTTTTGTGTTTCACTTGAAAACAAGAACTTTCCATTTTACTCGACGTCTAGCTATTGATGTCTAAAATTAAATCTATCCTTTTAAAATGGTTAATAATGTCTCAGTAAGAAAATAATCAATATGTTAAACTTAAGTACTTAACACTTTCAAACAAATATATCAACAATTAGAAGTTTTCAACGAAAACAAAAAAAAAGTCTTAACAGAACTTTTACAAACATCTTTAACAATTTCAAGTTTTTTAAAGCTTTTGTTATAGAAGGTAGAATTCAACATAAAAAATTAAAAATATCAATAATTCAATATGATAAACTTACCGATTTTAGGCTAATGTTTATCCGGATAAGCGCTTACAAGTAAAATTAAACTATCATTTACTTACCCGTTACCGGTAAGACTTGTTCACCAAAACGGTATTGTATGGAATAATTTTCCCACTAAATACCAACCGTGGTAAGATTATCGATCTTTGTCTTAATTAGCTCTTACAGAGTAAGATTTTGGGTTCTTACCATATTCGTCCTCTAAAGTAATGTGACTTGGTAAAAGCTTATCCGAATAAGCATTTACCTTTAAGTATCTTTTGAAAATCATTCAACTGCAAGATGTTAGGCTACTTATGCAACTGTAACCATTTGTAGAACGCATAAAAAAACAAACACATACGTTATTGCAATTATACACAGACGTGTATAAAAACAAACACATTTGTTAATTCAACTATAGATTTATAAGGAATAGGATTAAGAGAGATCCAAAGCCCAAAGGCACCCCCAAACAATCCATTGGTAAATTGCTCCTTAAAAAGGTTAGGTATCCAAAACCAACCATAAGGATTGTGGTGTACGGATTAAGACCCTAGGGATGTGGTGGAATGTCTCATATGTCTAAGATTCAAATCCATACGTACATAGTAATTATGGCTAGTGGATTTATCAGGGGTTGATCACTTACTAAGATTATTCTAAGATTATTCTAAGCATAACTAGGACATCCTAAAAAAACAAAAGGTTAGGTATCAAGAAAATGATAAGACATGTAAATCTACAGCAATGGAATTGAATTTGGTTTTAAAGAAAAGCAGGGAATGGTAGTTGGTCCCATGAAACTAATTTGTGAAGCTAACAAAAATAAAAAGAAAAAGGAACACATGCCATCTTCTATACATATTTGACCAGCCATAGATTCAAATGAAAATTGTAAAAAATAAGAAGTTAAAGAAGTGATACCATTAATATCAAATTTGACTGGTCAAAACCGGCTTTAATCGGTCAAAATTCGTTTTAAATCAAAATAGATGGATAGTTTCATAACTGTTACAAATAGGCCGAAAACGAATGAACTTGTGTGATTCACATATGAACTATATATATGTTTATATGTGAACCAATGTAATTCAAATATTAACTATTTTTAACTGATTCGTATATGAACTATACGTTCATATATGAACCAGTGTAATTCACATATTAACTATTTTTAACTGATTCATGTATGTACTATAAGTTCATACATGAACCCGGCGTAATTCATATATACATTCATATTTGAACCTGTGTAGTTCACATATTAAATATTTTAATGATTCATGTATGGAATATACATTCATACATGAACCTGTATAATTCATATATACGTTCATATATGAACTTGTGTAATTCAAATATTAAATATCTAATTCATATATAAATTATACGTTCATATGTAAACATGTATAATTCACATATTAACTATTTTTAACTTATTCATACAACATGTGTAATTAATATCAATCACGAGTTCACATATGAACTTGTTTGTTTGTCTATTTATAAAAGTTACAAAACTACCTTTCTATCTTCTACGTACTTATGTGAGGAATTATCCGGTATTTAATAATCAAAGGCACAATTGTTTATCGGATGAAGGCGCAATAATTTTTACGCATTTCTCATTTAAACCTCTCCTTATCTGAATTAATGCTTTAATTTTAAACATGAATTCCCACACTAAGCATCATGATAGATTATGGTGTAAAATTCTTGTGATACACAATTAATATCGCAGAAAAGAGCTAGTCGTGATAAAACAAGAACCTTGATTTGGTTAGGCATGTGGTCTCCAACTCTCCATTTTCCATTGGCCCAATTAATCAAATAAAAGTTCCACCAGGAAATGGTTGGCTCAAAAAACTCTATGCTCATACTTCATGCCAAGGCCCAAGATAAACAAAGACTACAAGAAAAAAACAAGAAGTTAACTATGCTAAATAATGGGGTTGCTATTCCATGAAATTAGTAATAGCAAAACTAATGATACTGCTTATTAAAGAAGTGAAAATTTTACTTTAAACACAACATAATTATAAACCATCTATCAAACACTTCTTAAAACCATGTGTAGAATCAAGCATTATAATTTTTGGTGCAACCTATCCATAAGCTGAAAATGGCAAGTTACCAACACAAGAAGACAAAGAATAACAGTAATAGTTCATTTAATTGCAAGAGAGGAGGCTAGAGGATATGCTAATTATAGTGGAAAACTAATTAATCACAATTGAATAAAATTTCATTATTTCTTTCAAAGGGCCAAATCATGGTTACTTTGCCACGATAAACCTGTACCGGCCACCATTTAAATTGTCATCAAAATCAAACAAACAAAACCCCAATTGAATAAATGGTGAACGGAATATAAATGAATAAACAAAAAAAGATGAGCAATATAATCAAATATAATCTCTACGTTAATAGATGTTGTTGGATCTTGCTACGTATAATTAGGGATGAGCATCGGAACCGGGTACCCGCTTTTGGAACCGAAACCACTATGGAACCGCCGGTTCCGGAACCGGAACCGGTGTGAGTGGTTCCGGTTCCGGTTCCTAAAATACGGAACCGGTCGGGACCGGTTCCGGTTCCGGTTCTCATTTTTGTGGAACCGCTAACCGCCGGGTACCCGCCGGAACCGGTTAGGCTATATATATGTATATATTTATATATTAATAAAGGTAATTTTATATATATGATTATTATGTTTAATAGACTAAATTTAAAATTATTATTTTACCTTTTACATTACGCATAAACTTACGACCACTTTTTCACTCGACTTATTTATTCTTTTTTTTCGATATTTTTATATCGTATTTAACATTTCAAGTTGTGTTTTTTGTTATTTTCAGTTTCAAAAATTGTCGTAATTATTTATATAGTTTTTATCGGATACGTTTTCATCGTTTTACCATTTATTTCGTTACGTTGTGACTATGTAATAACTAATAATTTCTTTTTTATAACCTAAATATTAAAAAAAACATTTAAAAAATTAGACACCGGGTACCCGGTTTCGGAACCGGAACCGGCGGTTCCGGGACCGGTTCCCAAATATGAAGAGCCGGTGCAACCGGTTCCGGTTCCTTCATTCTAGTAACCGCCGGTTCCGGTTCCGGTTCCAGTTCCATGAATTTTGGCCGGGTACCCGGTTTTGCTCACCCCTACGTATAATATGCAACACCAATAGATGCTCCTAATGTTATGGAGATAAAATGCAACACAACACCACAAAAATCATTTATATATATAAAACAACAACCTCACAAGATGACGTGGCACATTCTCAAGCATAGAATACCTCTTAGAAATTTTCTCGATTTTTTGATTTTATTAATTAAACTTTTTTGCTAATTACTTTTTTATCCATGTTTGAAAGTATATGTTCTATTGTGTGTGAGGGTCTTTTTGGTAATTTTACCAACATCTTTAATAGTGAAGTGTTACTTCACCATTTCATATTCTCAAGCCTTTTCGGTTATCTCCTTATTTAAGTCAAATTTATTAATTGATAATTACTTTTGTCCACTTATATACATAGTTTTACTACTATCTTTAATATTAAGGGGTTATCTCTAACCAACCTCTCCATCTTCTCTCATACCTCCTTATTTAACCCTCAATTTCAAAATCTCTATTCATTCTCAATTTCTTGCTTTGGTTTTTCTTCAATTATACATATTAATATGTTATTGATAGTTTTGATTTTATTTTTGTAGGAACTTTTCTACATTATTCCAACATAAATCATTCTATTTGTCAATGTATTTAAAAGTGTGAAGTTTTTGTTTATGGGATTTTATGGTTATAAAAGGTATGTGTTTTTTATGATTACCCTTCTTCTTATGATCTAAGTAGGGTGTTAGAAC
>CM058040.1:97424973-97454875 GCA_030169165.1 Centaurea solstitialis
GATTTACAAGATAATCTCTAAAATATCTCCAAGCAGATCATATCTTGTCTATATCTTCAAGTCATCGTAATCCTTTCCTTATCTTCAACTTGATAGCAGTGGTAAAACAACAGCAGTGTTAACTTTACACCAGCAGTGGTAACTTCATATAGGCAGTGGTAATCTTCAACAGCAGTGGTTAGTTGATCTTCAGTGTATACACTTATATTGGCAGTGGTAACCTTCACATAACTAGCAGTGGTAATCACTCCAACACCAGCAGTGTTAATCAACTTTTCTGCAGCAGTGGTAATGCAACAGATTATTTCCTAACAATATCCGACCTTGAAACAATTTTAGTCCGCGGCTATCTTCGGTGAATAGCGTACACTTGGTTCCGTAAAGGTAGTGCCGCCACAATTTCAAAGCAAACACCACCGCCGCTAACTCCAAATCGTGCACCGGATAATTTCTCTCGTGATCCTTCAATTGGCGAGAGGCATAGGAAATCACTTTGCCTCTTTGCATAAGTACGCAACCTAGACCCATCTTCGACGCGTCGCTATATACCACAAAGTCCTCCGTCCCGTCCGGTAACGACAAGATCGGTGCTTGGCATAACTTCTTCTTGAGCGTTTGAAAGGCCTCTTCTTGTTTGTCGGTCCATAGAAACTTGGCGTTCTTCTTCGTTAACACGGTGAGCGACGAAGCGATCTTTGAGAAATCTTGTATGAATCTTCGGTAGTAACCCGCCAAGCCTAGAAAACTTCTTATTTCGGACGGATTCGTTGGCGACTTCCAACTCATCATGGCCTCGACCTTCGCCGGATCCACCTTGTGTTGGGTTTTTGAAGTACACTGCTGGTTACTACTGCTAGTTACTACTGCTCGTCCGAGATAAGGAAAGAAGATTACTTGAAGAGAAAGATAAGGAAAGGATCTTACTTGAAGATAAAGACAAAGACTTGGAGATAATTATGGAATGAATTCAAGAGATATATTTTTTATGGAATGAAGATAATTACCAAGATTCTGAAGATAATGGAGATTTAGAAGATCAATTTTTTTTTTTGTAATTATCTTTGTAATCAAGTCTTGTATAAATAGATTAGTTGTCTAGTCTATTAGATATGAATTGAGAGATTTATGAGTGATAGAAAGTTTTAGCCTCAAGATTATTCTTGATCCCTACAATAGAGAAGTATTGTACGTTTGTTTGAATTTGTTCAATCAAATTGGGGCTTTGTTTGTAATCATTCAACAAAAAAGCAATTCAATTTCAATTAATTATTGTTTTCTTGTTGCTAAATATTAAGGTGTTATTCCGCGACTTCCTTAATAGATCTTGGTTCTTATTCTTTCTTGTTACGAATTCGATCCTGTCAAGTGGTATCAGAGCTATTGGTTTCTAGATCCAAGATTCAACAAGAAAACAATTTGTTCGTAAAGCTTCTCTCTATTCATCAATGAAAAACATGGTGAGTACCAACGGTGCAGAAATTCCAACTGAGGTACAATCTAAACTTTGCTCTAAAGCCTGTCTTGATACTTTTAAGAAGTACAGAGAAAACACCCAAGGGATGTGTGATAAACTGAAAAGACTAGAACAGGACAAAAGAGATTATATTTTGATTGTAGAGAATTTTGAAGAAAAGATCAAAGCATATCAGGCTAATGAACTTCAGTTTTCTTATGATCAAAATTATTGGAAGTGGGAGAAGAACCAATATGAGATTAAGTTGACCAAATCTGGGGATGAACTAGAAAAGGTTAGAAGTGAACTAGAAAAGGCCAAGTCAGACCTTGAAAAGTTCTCCAAAGCTTCTAAATCAATGGATGCTTTTCTCAAATCTCAAGTTTATGATGATCTAAAGAGAGGGATAGGATACAACGCCACTCCACCACCCTACAACAACAACTGCATTCCTCCCACTACTGACCTACTTGAAAGGATGTAGACGAAGAGATGCCTGAAAGATCCACAGAAACGGATCTCCCAGATGTTGTTGAAAAAGATGAGCCGGAAAGTAAAAGTAAAAAGGTTAAGCCATCCAAGAAGAAGAAGAAAGTGCAAAGGAAAACCAGTGTTGAAAATCCTTGTACTTGTCAACAGAAAAAGCCTCAAGTCAATGAGAAAATAAGGGGAAATCAAAGAAATTGGAATAAACAGTGGGCTCAAAAACAAGGTATTGATCTACAAAAAATCAATAGGCCAAAGCCTTGTTTTATTTGTTGCAAGTTAAATCATTTAGCTAAACACTGTTATTTCAATCCTGTTAACCAAAGAGCAAATTTTCAAAAACCTTTTAACTCTTTTGGTAACAGATTTCAGAGAATGAATAATATGGCTAGGAATGTGAGACCTGTTTTTAAAAAGAAAAATATTTCAAAACCTCACATTCAGAATAAGTTTGCTAGATCTGAAAAGAGTTTTCAAAACAAAACGGCTGTGAAGAAAGCAAACAGATTTGTCAAAGTTTGGGTGCCAAAAGTAACTAAAACTGTTAGTATTGATACTCCAGTTAATATTGCTAAGCCCATAATTATGACAAAGTATTCAAGCCATACAATTCCCAACTCCGTTGATCCTAAAAACTCAAAATTGAAAGAGTTTACATATGTTGATGCTAATGGGAAACTCAAAACCGCATCAGCATGGGTACCTCAAAAAGGGAAGGATCAATCTCTAAATCTGCAGAAACTGATACGATGCGATCTCGAGTTAAGGGGGAGTTTGAAAGTAAGAAAGAGGTTCAGACAGAAGCAGGAACAGAACCAACAACAATAGTAACAAAACCCAAAGAAACTTAACTCCTTGATTTAAGAAGTTAAGTTAGGGGGAGATTGTTGGGTTTTTGAAGTTACCACTGCTGGTTACCACTGCTGGTTACTACTGCTAGTTACTACTGCTCGTCCGAGATAAGGAAAGAAGATTACTTGAAGAGAAAGATAAGGAAAGGATCTTACTTGAAGATAAAGACAAAGACTTGGAGATAATTATGGAATGAATTCAAGAGATATATTTTTTATGGAATGAAGATAATTACCAAGATTCTGAAGATAATGGAGATTTAGAAGATCAATTTATTTTTTTGTAATTATCTTTGTAATCAAGTCTTGTATAAATAGATTAGTTGTCTAGTCTATTAGATATGAATTGAGAGATTTATGAGTGATAGAAAGTTTTAGCCTCAAGATTATTCTTGATCCCTACAATAGAGAAGTATTGTACGTTTGTTTGAATTTGTTCAATCAAATTGGGGCTTTGTTATTCAACAAAAAAGCAATTCAATTTCAATTAATTATTGTTTTCTTGTTGCTAAATATTAAGGTGTTATTCCGCGACTTCCTTAATAGATCCTGGTTCTTATTCTTTCTTGTTACGAATTCGATCCTGTCACCTTGATCCCATCTCGTGATACCACATGACCTAGAAATTGCACTTCGTGGAGCCAAAATTCACACTTTGAAAACTTGGCGTACAATTTCTCGTTCTTAAGTACGTTCAACACCTCTCGTAAGTGTCGCTCATGCTCGGCCTCATCTTTGGAATAGACCAAGATATCGTCGATGAAAACTATGACCGACTTATCTAAGAATGGTCTACACACTCGGTTCATCAAGTCCATGAATACCGCCGGTGCGTTGGTTAAACCGAACGGCATCACCAAGAACTCGTAGTGCCCGTATCTCGTCCGGAAGGCGGTCTTTGGTACGTCGTCTTCTTTCACCCGAACTTGATGATACCCGGATCGTAGGTCGATCTTTGAGAAGCATCCGGCACCTTGAAGTTGGTCGAAGAGATCGTCGATTCGCGGTAAGGGGTATCTATTCTTCACCGTCACTTTGTTTAGTTCGTGGTAGTCAATGCACATCCGCATGGAGCCGTCCTTCTTTTTGACGAAAAGAACCGGCGCTCCCCATGGTGACGAACTCGGTCGGATAAACCCCTTCTCGGAGAGTTCTTGTAATTGCGTCATCATTTCTTTCATCTCGGTCGAAGCCAAACGGTATGGAGCGCGTGCTATCGGAGCCGCCCCCGGCGTAAGGTCAATGTGGAACTCTACTTGTCGTTCCGGTGGTAATCCGGGCAAATCTTCTGGAAAGACGTCCGGAAACTCCCGCACCACATCGACATCGGCAACCTCTTTCTTTTCTAACTTCGTGTCGATGACGTAAGCTAGATAGGAGGTGCATCCCTTAGCTAGACACTTTCTTGCCTTTATCATGGAGATGGTCGTGTTAGTGCCTTTCTTCTTATCCCCGTACACGGTGATCATTTCCCCTCGAGATGTCGGTAACGTGACCATCTTCTTGCCGTAACCTATGTTGGCGTCGTGTGCGTGCAACCAATCGATTCCTAGTACCACGTCGAAACTACCAACGTTCATGGGTATGAGGGTCGCGGAGAAAGGTTCTCCATCTAATTCTATAGTGCACCCCTCAAAACAATCTCGAACAGTCACAAGAAACCCACCCGCTACTTCTACTACTAACGCATCAGATAAAGGAGTGGTAGGCATAGTGAATTCCTTAGCTAGACTATCATGCACAAAGGAGCGTTCGGCGCCCGTATCAAATAGAACAAGTGCGGGTATGGAGTTAACGAGAAACGTACCCGATACAAGATCGGATGTCTCCCTCACCTCCGTGGCCGTCATCTGAAAGGCCCGGCTAGTCACTCTCGGCGGGACTTCTCCTTTTGCAACGGGTCCGCTCGAACCCCCGGTAGACGCCTTCTTGAATTTCGGGCAAGCATCCCGATAGTGTCCCGGTTCCTTACACTCGTAGCAAACCGCCACTCGGGGCATACAGTCTCGGGTCATATGGCCACGCTTCCCGCACTTTTCCACAAGTGGGGATGCTCGTCGAGAAATCACGGCGACATGGCCCAACGTGCTTGCTTCTACATTTATTGCACCACTTCACCTCTTCCCGACTTCCGCCTCGTTTCCCGTCATGAAATGTCTTGCTCGGTCGGGCCGACGCGGCGGCCTCCTCAAACCTCCTCTTTTGCCCGGCTTGGTAGCCTTCCACCCGGGCTTGGGTGATGTCATCTTCCATCCTCAAGGATTCTTCGATCGTCTCATGCAAGGTAGTGACCCTTGCAATCCTAACCGCCGATCTCATCTCGGCCGGTAATCCACGAGAATAAGCTTTGATCTTTGACTTCTCATCGGAAGCCAAGTGCTCCACCATCCCTAGCTTCTCCAAAAATTCCTTCGCATAATAGGAGATGGGATTGTTTCCTTTCTTCATTCCTCGAAACTCGTCCTCGATTTTGTCAAGGGCCCGCTCGCTACAATACTTCTCGAGCATCTTCTTCTTGAATTCGGCCCACGAGAGCCTAGCATAGATCTCCGGTGTGAGGGAAGAGCGAGTCAAGTTCCACCACGTTAGGGCCTCGCCCTTGAGGAGGTGGGAAGCAAACTTGACTCGTTGAGAGTCATCGCATTCGCTTGCCTCGAATGCCATCTCCATTTCTCGAAAGCCAATATAAGCACGTAATCGGTTCGTTACACCCACGGAACTCGGGTGGTTTGCATCCCAAAAAGTTTTTGTATGAGCACCCCTTCTCTTTCGCCTTTTCTTTCTCCTTGTCTCCGGTGATTCGGGTCTCCTCTGTGACCACTAGTACCTCGGCATCCCCGGAACCATTTCCGGCATTTTCCCCCACCGCTTCGTTCCGGAGTTGGCTAGTTTCGCGATCCTCCAACATTTTCATGAAGGATTCTTGTTGCTTGCTCATGGCCTCATTCACGGCCTTCATCACATTATCTGGCATCCGCATCTCCGGAGTCACTTCGGTCAACAACGGGTTTGGATCCTCAAGATTGACCCGTGGTACGTGCTCCGGTCCCCCACCTAGGATTTGGGGCCTCGGTGGGCTCTCAACCGTCTCGACCCGTCCATGTTGGTCGGCGGTCGAAGCGGTTTGGTCGGGTGGTCCTCTCGCGGCACCCGTCTGACTACGGGTGTTTGCCATACAAATCTGTCACACACAAATGCACGAGAATGGGATAAGAATAGACTATTTTACGACTTCAACATCTATCATCCTCATAATAACAGTTACTCAAACACTCGCGTACAACGCATTCATAGATCAATAGCTAAGTGATTTATGAACTAACCATACATAAGCATCCTCGTTACCATCACCACAATTTGAATAAACGTGAATTCGTAACCCTATCACTCTCCCCACCTAAGACTTTACCCAAGGTAGGTGACATGTCTAGTAGTGCACTAAGTTTAAGTCTAGGTATTCTATAGTCAACACCTAGTTCGCTTAAACTAAAGCTCTGATACCAACTTGTAACGCCCCAAAATTTGGAGTCAACAAAAATTTTCATTTAAATAGAAAGATGGTATAGTAATGTACGCCACGGCGCGAGCTCTTCCCAACAACAGGGGTATGAGTAGTGTGTAATTACAATGTTTGTAATTCTAAGTAAAGAATACGACAACCGTCTAGTCTAAATCCTATCTAGGAAAAAGACTACAAAAAGGGTTGTCAGATCTATCAATATGCGTGCGGTCAAAAGAACCGGACTCTTCACCCGTCCCCCAAAGCTCACTCTTTAATTTTGACTCCTATTTGGGAACCGCGTCCCTAGTACCTGAGAGACACATCGACACCAAACAAGTGTTAGGCTAAAGGAGCCTAGTGAGTTGTATAAGTGACACTATGCAAATAAAATATGATAAGGCATGCAAATATACAATATCATACAAACAATGGAAGTAGCATGTTAAACCGGTTTATTATTATCTTCGGAAACAATGGGAGCGACCCATTTCCACCAACCAATCCCCCTACATTCGTTGCTTCCCAATACCTCGATGCCATTTCAACTATGACACCTTCCGAGGCCCGCGCATCTCGGAGCCACCCGAGAGCCGGCGACATAGGTGCGTCCCTATTTCAGGACCTCCCAAGACTATTGGGTGTGGACACACTGCGTTGGATCGTCCATGTTATTTACGTTTAATCAACCTCAATGCCATTTCTATCATGACACCTTCGGAGGCATATGTGTACTGTCTAGAAAGACTCATACAATCATTTAACCTATCATAGGCATTAATCGAGGGTCTCAAGCCCCTTTGCATCATTTCATGGTATATTCCAATACACGTATTTATCATGCATACGTTCGTCACATAGCCACAAGAATATAACTCATGCGAGGTAGTATACAACAAGCCATTTCATATATGCAAATAACTTAGAAGGATACACAATTCAATCAAGGTGATGCGCTCTCAGTTTTAACAAAAGAGTTTAGCAACTCACCTTGGTCTAATTCACAAATCAATGTGGGTTAGATAGCTAGATACGTCACAAGATAGCACCTACACAATCACATCATGGTATGCATAAGTAAAGCCCTCAAAACGACCCTTACGGTTCACAACCGAAACACTAGTCTAGAGCTAGGCTAGACTATCTCAATGGCTCCCAAAATCCACCAAACATTATCTAATAACCCTTAAGGAAAGCCCAAAGCCAAAACTCGAAAAGAATCGGAAACGAAAAATTTCAAAATCGACACGGTGAGTTGCGCGACCTAGCCGCGCGACCTCAGGTCGCGGGCCTAGGTCGCGGGGTTTCCAGACCTGCACATTCCCGCGGGCTGTTTTGCCAAAACTCACCAAAACCCATCCAAAACACGATTTTGACTCCCAAAACACCCTACGAATGTTTATGAACGATCCTACGATGATATAACATGATAAACTAGCTACAAAGCTCGAAATCATCCATAGATCCTCAAGATCCATGGTTTTTCCCCAATTATAAACCCTAACTACCAAGACTTCCAAACTCGACTTGAACACGAATTTAACATAAATTAAACGGTACCTTTCGTTAGGAATACGCTCCCAACTACACTTCACGATTTGGTTTCACCTCTAGGGCTCGATTTCTCTCTTGGTTCCCAACTCTTCTTCAAAACCCTCTTTTCTCTCTTTTCTCCCTTTTTCTCTTCAAGATCTCAAACACACACACAAGTAAAAGAAAAGGGGGAAGGGATGAGCTTATCACTAGTTAGTGACTAGTTACACTCCACCCCTCCATCTCTCGGTTATTTACCTTTTTGCCCCGAAACGGATATGTTAAATTCTCGACCCGACTTATGAACTTAATACAAGATAATAATTAACTTCGGGAATTAAGGCGTCATATTTAAATCGAATTTCTGTTACTTACTTTTATTAGATAAACTCGAGATCACGAAACTCCGGGTGTTACAGTCGCATGGAATAGCTTGAGTTTTCGTCTCTTTACGATGCCCACCTAATTTTTTATCTTTGTCTTGTCATGCCGGTTTTCTATTTCTCCAATTCAAGCCAACTCTTTTTTGCTTGCACCCATCGGTCCATTACCTCTTCATTCGACCCAAGGCATTGTTGGAATTTTTTGGTAAAATATAGGTTTTTTACCAATTTTTAGACACAATTAATTATATATAAATGTGTTATATATAGTTAACTCTTTGTGGGTTTGTGTTCTATTATATGAGAGCTTCGAATCGGTATATCGAGTGTCCAAAACGGATTATATGTGAATGAGATATCGATACTCAAAGATGAGTATGTGGAATGAAAAACCGAGCTTCGCCCAGTTATAAAATTCTTATAACCGAAACATCAAAAGAATATAATTAATTCGTATAAGTATATGTTAATTACGAATTAATTGTTGTCGGTTTCATTTGTTTGAATAAATATAATTAATTCTTATAATAATGTGTTAATTATGAATTAATTGTTGTCGGTTTCATTCTTGTGTATTTATATGGATGAAGAGCTCATTCTAGATACAACGAACAACACTGAAACTATACATCGAAAATTTGAAAGACTCTCTATAATTCTTATTCTTTGCATACGACTTTCCGGCGAACTTTTCCAGGCAAGTTTTCATCCGGCAGTTTACAACTGCTTCAGCCGTTGTACCCTGGGAGCAGACGGCAAATCTGCTTAAGGGAATCGTGTCAAACACGAGCCTCGGCTACCTCTAACTCAGTTCTTGGAACCTTGTTTTTTCTGTTCTTCTACTCCTTCTTATTTATTATTCTGGAGTTTGTTTCCAGAATCGTTTTAATAATCAAATAACCAACATTTGGCTTTCTCATTTTTCTTGGAGTTTGGTTATTTTCTGGTTTATGAATTTTTTAAGATAAACTTGTTTTATTGTTTTTATTCAAAATAACCAACAGGCATTCCGTTTCCAACTCTTTGGTTCTCATCTCTTCATTTAACTCTCTCAAGTCTTTATCAATGCTTCCATATTTTGTTTTCCCCGATTTTCTAATTGTATCTTTAACATTTTTCAACCTGTCTTGGAAGATACAATCTAGGTGCTTAGAAATTAACATTTTGTTCCACACTCCACCCACGATCTCTTCTAATTCGCCATCTTCTAACCAAGCATCGAAGAACTGAAAGGTTTAGGGCCGAAGTTGTTCCTCTCTTCGTGAAGTATAATGGACTATTCTCTCTAAGACCATCTCCAACCTTGACACCAAAAATTACACCAAAAACACTAAATTAGGTGGGACTAGTCACACCAAATAAAATTTCAACTCCAACCATACACTAAAAAAAACACCAAATTTGTGGACCCTACATTAAAATAATATATTTTACTTACTAATATCTATTTTTAATAACAATTATTATAATTTTATATTCATATAATAATATAGTAATGTAGTTTAGGGGGACCCATTAAAAATGGTGTGTGGATTTTGACCTCCAAATTTGGAGGCCAAACCACTTTCTCTCTCTTCCAACACCATTTTTTTAGTGTTTAGAGTGTGGTTGGAGTGATACTTTGGTGTTATTGGTGTTTTTAGAGGACCATTGGAGTTGCTCTAAGTCATTTACCCACCAAATTATGACATGTAATCCTGAAATCGTTCGAAATTAGGAACCAGTCCAACTTGCTAAATTTCAATCCGTCGTCGCTTATTCTTGTAAATCTTCTCCCCCCATCGGAACCTCTATTAAGTTACATTTCCAAATGAAATTAAATGAAATCATTAAATTCCGCCACACCTCAGGTTCGTGTATGAATTTAGTCGTTCATTTCCCCCACACTTCATTAAAGTCACCAAAGAAGTACCATTGCACTTCTTCTCTCCCCGTTAATCTTTCTTGCCTTCCCCATAGTTCTATCTGCTCTTTCACCCCTCTTGGCCCATATACGTTAACAAAACCGACAATTCCTTCCATTCCTACCAATTTTCCCACGATCGCCAAAAAGGAAGTGTCTTCCATGAGACACTCATGGTCAAGGTTTTTTATCGGACATGGTAAAAGTCCCCTAGATTTTCCACAGCTTCTACCTAGACAAAATCCATATCGTCTTCACCCCACAAGTTACTTACTTAATGTTGGTTCCACTCTTTAATTTTTGATTCTTGGATACCCGCCATGTTTGGTTTCTCAGTTCTGTATAGTTCCTTTACCCATCTTTTTTTTATCTTCTATTCCAAATTCTCTCACATTTAAAGAGATAATCTTCATTGTCCAATAATTTAAGCGATACTTACCTGATACAACGTCGACAATTCTTTATGTAGTGTCTGCCACTTGACCTAAATTTCTTTTTCATTTGACACCCATGTTTTCCCCAAAATTTTGTGACCTTTCAGAACTATCTTGGCTCCTCAGTTCGTTCGAGACTTATGTCTGCCTCGTTGCTCTCGACATCCCTGCTTTATTTTTTGTACTCTCCCTGAAATTTTGTTTCACACCGTCTCTTACCTGATTTTTTGTTGTCGGATCTGGCCATCAGCTTTATTGTTGGGACACAAATTTGAAGATGTCTTCCGATCAAACTCTATACTTAGAATCACTTTTGGATTCTTCATGACAACTAGGGGTACTTAAAAGCATCGGTGAATCAAAGATAAACCGACAAAGTCTCTGCTACATCAATGAAGTGGATCAAAGATGAAGCAGACTCTCAAACCAAGTTGTCAGCGAAACTCTGTCTACTCTCCCACCGATTTGGAAGCTCGAAATCAGTACCATATTTTCTCCTGATCTTCCCACTGATTTGGTGACACTCAAAATCGGTAATACCAATTTTGAGTATGTACAAAAATTGGCAATTGATCGTTAAAGATGAATGTTATTTGTTCCTCAGATAAAAGAATGTGTTGTCCTTTGATTTCACATATCTCCATGATAAAGACATTCCTTGTTTGGTCAGGATATCTATGTTGTAAAGATAGTTGTCTCTGAAGGTTTGTCTGTGTTAACTTCAATGGAAATTATTCATAAAGGATTGTCTGTTTGAAAAAAGAGTAAAAAAGGATTCATTTGGCTTCACTGCCAAAAGTGTACCCCTCAGTGGCAAGATGACAAGTGTCACGTGCTATCAATGCATGTAGGACCATAAATAGAAGATCCCATGCAACATACATCTACACGCTTTCAACTCTCTTTTCTAAGAAGCTAGAAGCCGAAATTGATAGAGTCTTCTAAATCCCCTAAAGTCGGACTTTTACTAAGTGTTTTAGTTGTGTTCTTTCTTCTACTAAGGGGCCGTTTACTTAAACACTTACCTGGTAAGCACTTACCTTACCCGTAAAATTGAACACTATCTCCTACTATATCGGACAATATTTCAGTCTCTCAAAACGATATCGTATGCAACAATTCTCCCTGTAAGCACTTACCGGGTAAGATTTGAAAATCTCACTTACCGGGTAAGACTCTCGATTCATGCTATCGTCATGACATCGCTCTTTCCAGGTAAGATTCTAGTCATTGTCATGTTCATCTTGTAAGGTAAATTGGTCCGGTAAGTACTTACCGGGTAAGCATCAAGTAAACGGCCCTAAGTGTTTAGATTGTTCAAATAGCTTTTAAGTTGTTTGTTTTCCGCAACAATTTGTTCTAAGTGTAATTGTTATTGAAGTTTTTCAATAAAAGAATATAAAAAATATATCTCTGTGTTTATATTTTTAAGTATTGTATTCAACTCCCTCCCCTTCTACAAGCGTATTTCATCCTTAGACCTAACATTTATCACGTGAGAACTCACCTTCCCTTGCCTAAACTTGAAAGCTTCTACCTTCTTCTTTTTTATTCTCTCTCTGATCGACAATTGAATTTCTTCCGTTTGTCTATCTACTTTTGTGTGAAGTCGGCCCTTTTCAATTATTGTCGTTGGCTTTACCTGTTTGATTGACACATTTTAAGCGAAGGCCCTTTTGATTTTTCATTTGGATCGTTACTTGCTTTGCTTTGGGTTGATAAATTAATTAACCAATCCAACTTTTGCAATTTTAACATGTATGGAAGAATCTTTTAGGGGTGGCCCAAGAGTTGGAAAATAACCAAAATCCTGCCAATCACAATCATTGTCAGGCCCACTTTGATGGCATACTTTTATGTAGGCCAGATCCATTTATCTCTAATACATTTTATCTATTCTCTATCTTGATCGTCATATAAACTTATTTTATAATATTTGAGAGATTTTTTTAATGTTTTTTACAAGTGTTTTTTAATTAAGTTCTTTTATTAATTTCTAGGAACTTTTTGTTTTTGTTTTTGGAGTGATTTGGAAAGACTTTTTGGTTTTTAATTATTAATTAATGTTCCTTGCAGTTTTTCAATTATTAATTAATGCAATTATTAATTAGTGGGTTAGTCTTTGATACTTCAAAAAACTTTAAAATTTTGGTTGACGATTATATAAAATCATGCTCAATAATTTATTGGCCCCCCTACTTATATTATTTAACAAGGATATCCAATGATAGCTATATGAATCGGTTCATAATTCAAATGGTGTTAATATATTATTTTCTAACTTTAATATTCGTTTTTTTTCCATGACAATCACATTTGCCGTGTCAATACTCTTTGGACTGTCGATTAAGAAGAAATGCGACTTCATACTACACCAATTAGGCAATCACCTATCTTGACTATCTTTAATATTTCTCGCAAAGCTTTGGTCACTTTAAAAAGTTGTTCTTTTTAAATGCCCCAACCTTAAATTAACTTGTTTTTCTCGTGTACTCATGACTTCACGTGTCTTGTACAATGCGGAAAGCTTAAACAAGATTTTCTTTTTTTAGAAATACATACCCTAAAAAAATAAAGTTAAAAGTGAGAAATGAAAGGAATATTAAAAGAGATTTTGATTAAGCCTCAACATCATGAATTAGCTCATAAAAGTATTTTTAATTGATCGTTAATTAGAAGTGATTTAAATACAAAAATAAGTTATTACCCTTCCCATGATAAGTATTAATTTTACTAGAAACTAGCTACTTTTCAAAACCTATAGCCATTTAATTAAATTATATTTAGGGGGTGTCCGGATTACTTATTTAAAGTACTTATTAACTTATTTAAGTGTGATACTGATAATAAACACTTTTCAATGGATTAATTTAGGTTGACATTCAAAAGTCAAGGGATCACAATATATGTTCTTATCAAGATACTCATGATCATCCATCTTCGTTTTCTTCATCGTGGTACCTATAATTCGTTTATTCATATATCATTGTTTCTCTAATTCATATTCTTCATCTTCATTTCTACAACCTCTAATTTGTTTTCTTCATCTTGGTTTTTTCAACTAAATCATGGTTTTTTCAACTGGTATATAATAGCAGTTTAATTGGTGATTGGTCTTTTCAGTCGAGCCATCAAACAAATTAGAAGTAAACGATACTGGTTTTTTTTTCAGTTGGTTATTTATCTTGTTGTTATTAACTTTTTATAACAAAAATATATAAAGGAATTTAACAATATAACGATCAATTTACAAATTACATTTACTTAAAGTTTGTATATGATTATGTGAAGAAAAAAAGGTTTTATTTATAGCCCAACATTTATGTTCTTGCAAAATTTCAAGGCTAACCCTGATCTGAAAATCAAAATTAATTTGGATTTGTGATTTTGCCACTTTCATAGATTTTCCATGGAAATCTCTTATTTATTAACATTTATGTATTTGAAAAGAGGAATAGATTATAATCGTTTTCATGCCACGTCGTTTGTCAAGCTAGTAAAGATTGGCAAGAAAAATAAAAGCGATCTCATGCTACTTTTTTAAATCAACAAATGGTCCATTTTTTGGTCGGAAAAATGTAACTTTAGCGGGATCGATAGGGAAGATGGAAAGTCGAAAAACTCCCAATAGCATTCAATTATTGTATATATATTTTTTCAAAGTATATTCAATAACTATGTTAAAATATAAAAAAAAAAATTAGAAACTAAGAATAAAAATTATTATAAATATCTATACTTTTAATTATTTATTTGGATCTTGTTTTTAAAATGTAATTTTTTTTAAACATTTGAAAAATACCTTTAATACATTTCAAAAATATTCTTTCAAAAACCTCTAAAATAGCTAACTTTTTCGCTAGAAAGAGACTTCCACTAAAATTAACCCCCGTCATTGACGGAAAAAGGTTGAAAACGTAGAAGTCTATCATTAAGGGGTCAAATGTGTATGCCGTTTAGGGACCAAAAGTGTAATTTTTTAAAAATGTCTGCCACTGACGAAAGTTGTTTTAAGCAGAATTCTCTTTTTAACAGAAATTTGGCTATTATGAAGGTTTTAAAGACAAAATGATTAGAATGTGTTAAATGTATTTTTAAATTGCTAAAAGAATTAATTTCTCTTTTTAAATTATAATTATTATTTTTTAACCGCAAAAAATTAAAATTAGTTTTATTCTACTTTAGAAAGTTATAATAGATCTTCTAATTATTAGATGTTCTATTAATTATGTAGAAAACTATAGTACCTCCAAAAACCCTTTAAAATACATTTCTAAAATAAAAACTTGAAATGTACCAATTATTTTACCGTAAGTCTATTTCATTTTATAAAATATTTTATTATTTATTTTATAAAATATTTTATTAATAACAACTTTTAGCCTCTTTGTTGATCAAACATGCTTAGCACATCCATAATTCTTATTTAAAAAAAGCTTGATCGTTGGGGTTAATAACTTTAAAATAGTTTTTTTCTAGCAACCACTTAAGTTTTTTTAAGTTTTTGAAAAAATAAATGTAAGAGGCAAAAAAGAAAAAATATATTATAATAGAACCATGTTTTTATTTAGTTTTATTATGTTTATGTCTTTTACATGACAATCATTGAAGATGTTCTTACGAAGCTTATAAAATGATAAGGACTTGACTTTCTATCAAAATAGAGAGGGATGTAAAGGGCTTTGCAATCAACAAACTTGTCGTGAATAAATTGTAGAACTGAATGATAATAAAGTTAAAAGTATAATTTGTGAATTTTTGAGCACTCATTAGTGAAAAATTTTAAAAGAATGTTAAGTTAACAATTACTATTATAACCATATTTAAGATGGTTGCTTGGTTATTTTTAGAAATAAAAAATGTTATTTAAATAGAATGAAGAGAATGTTGAATAAAAAACAATGATAGAATTTCTTTTTATCCTATTTTAATGAAAATAATGTTTCTATTACATATTTTCTTGAAAATATAAAAAATGTTTCATTAACATCAGAAATGACACCGTATAGAAAAAAAACTAATAAATTTTCTTTTCATTCCCCCAATTTGGCAGGAATGATAAATTAATTGATTTAATCATTGATTTCATTATAAATATATCAACCATGCAACAGTTTTCATCTAATTTATTCTTTAACTTGTAATATCTCAACCATCTCCCTAAGTTTTTATTGTGGTTTAAGTATTGATTAAAATGGTATATAACTTTGTTAGTTTATCCATTAATAATTGTTTTTAATTATTTTTCATCTTATATTTTTTACTTCAAATTATAGAAATATTTATTGAGTTTATTACAATTTATATCAATAGATTACACCATTTTACCTGGAACATTAAAAATTGTTTGGAGTATGGACATTGTACCAAAAGACCATAATTTGTGAGGGAACCACTAGTCGTGCGAAGTTAAGACCAAATACCTAATTAACAACTTTTGTGACAGAGTAGGCTTAAGGTGCGTGGTACCTGGACGATGGACAGGACAGGACAGAAAGCTTGTCCCATGTTTGGCAGACATCTATGTGGAACACACCAGAACTAAGTAGAACAAGACTGGGACAAGCCTGTCCCATCCTACCCCCTGGAACTAAGTAGAACAGAGTCAGATTTACCATTATACCCCTCAAAATACAGATTGATTTTCTCTTTCTTTATAATTGCCTCATACTTAGGGGTGAACAAAACTCGACCAAATCCGAAAAACCGAAAATCCGATTTAAAAAATATCGAATCTACTTAACCCACATAACTCGAACTAACACAATCTTCTAAATCCAACTTTATGACGAGTTACTCGGTTCGGGTAGGGTCTCCGTACCCATTACCCGAACTCACCCGAAACTCGAATAAAACCTTTTATTAATATTTTTTATAATTTTTTTATGTAGATCTTTGAGATTTGAACTTTTTTTAATTAGTTTAAGTATTTAATTTAATTTTTAACGTATGGAATTTGGATTTTGGAGTTTGAATTAATTTTAATTTTTAATGATTAAGCATGTAAAACGAAAGGTTAAGATTAAACTTATAGTCATTATATCTAATATAGGACTAATTTTTTCGTTAGATATTTTTTTATTCAAATTTTCTTACTTCAAATATATATATATATATACATCTTTAAATTTTCATTGCACACTATTTCTATTTTATACTAATTTGGTGGAAAACGAAAATAAAAACATATATTGTTAAAATACGAACTTGAACCCGATTAAATCTGAATTCGACATGGTCCGAAATACTTCACACCTAATTTTGATTTTCGAGGACAACATTTCATACCCGAAACTCGATCGAAAATACAACTAATAATATATATTGCTACTATTTATCTTGCAAGTTATGATTTTTGATTATATACTTGATTATAGTTTTGTTGATACATAGATTAGAGTTTTTTGTTTTTTGTTAATTTTCATTTAGATAGACTATTAGGTAAAAAAATGCTAAAAATTTCAGCAGGGGTAAAATGGTCATTTAAGCAGTCCTGTTCTGTCTAGTCCTGTCCTGTTCATGTATTACCAAACGCTGAACAGCTGTTCTGTCCTGTCCTTTCGGGTGCGTTTGGTATGCAGACTGGGTGGGACGGGACGGGACAAAAAGAAATAGTCCTATGTTTGGTGTGTCATGGGACAAAAACAACATGGGACAAGGTGGGACTAAAATCTAATTTGATGGGACAAAAACTTGATTTTTTTTGTTCCACCTAAATAGGTGGAACAACCTTGGACTAAAATGAAAGATTACCAATTTACCCCTTGTTTTACATATCTGATCGATAACCTAAAAATAAAACAGTCGACTCCATCTTCTCTTCTCTTCTCTGTATCGTCTTCTCCACAACCGACTTCTCTTGTTGCTCTTCTCCATTGCTGCGTTCATCTTCTCCATAGCTTCACTATCTGATATAAGACCTTCGATTTCATCATTCTCTACATCGACTTCGACTCTGATGCCTTCGATTTCTAAGATTTCATCGCTACTTTCATCTTGGATTTCTGATTTGGGTTTATTCGATTTTTTATTACATGGCTTCTATTTCTTACATTCGATTTCATGGCTTTGATTTCTGGATTGCATCGCATATATTAATAAAACTTTCCTTGATTTATGGATTACATTTCGATTCATACATTCTGCTGGGTTTTCTTTCCTTCTGCTTAACTCTTGGGCCTTTCCTGTTTGTTATTGTTTCAATGGTTTGCTAATAAAGATTTATTCTTGCTGATCAATTATTTTTTGATGTAACCACAACGATGTTCTTCAACTTGGAGTGCCCATATTTTTGCTTTAACAAATGAACCACTACTCTGCCAAACCATGTGCAAATTGCATCTCCCAAAAACTTATATATAAAGAAGTTTGTAGCCAAATTATTGAAGAAAAAAAGAAAAATCTGAAGCAGCATCACTGATAATGCCAAAAATCAGTTCAGTGATGCCTGATTATATGGCTTATATTTCTGATTATATGGTTTTAATTTCTTTTGATCATTGTGCAAGTAGCTTGGAATTAAAAATTGGTTGAATGTGTAACTGTTTCATATAATGTTTAATGCTTTATATTGAGTGATTATTTATATATAGATATAAAATAACATTAAATAGTAGAAAAGGGCAATTTGGTCATTTTAACAGTTTTGTTCTGTCCTGTTCAGCTTACCAAACGTAGGACAGATAACTTTGTCCTGTCCAGTCCAGTCGTACCAAACGCAGGACAGACAACTTTGTCCTGTCCAGTCCAGTCCAGTCCTGTCCTGTCCAGTCCTGTCCCGTCCTATCCAGTCTGCGTACCAAACGCTACCTTAAGGGTGCGTTTGGTACGCTGGACAGGATGGGACAGGACAGGACAGGACAAGCTTGTCCCATGTTTGGCAGACATCTATGTGGAACACACCAGAACTAAGTAGAACAAGACTGGGACAAGCCTGTCCCATCCTACCCCCTGGAACTAAGTAGAACAGAGTCAGATTTACCATTATACCCCTCAAAATACAGATTGATTTTCTCTTTCTTTATAATTGCCTCATACTTAGGGGTGAACAAAACTCGACCAAATCCGAAAAACCGAAAATCCGATTTAAAAAATATCGAATCTACTTAACCCACATAACTCGAACTAACACAATCTTCTAAATCCAACTTTATGACGAGTTACTCGGTTCGGGTAGGGTCTCCGTACCCATTACCCGAACTCACCCGAAACTCGAATAAAACCTTTTATTAATATTTTTTATAATTTTTTTATGTAGATCTTTGAGATTTGAACTTTTTTTAATTAGTTTAAGTATTTAATTTAATTTTTAACGTATGGAATTTGGATTTTGGAGTTTGAATTAATTTTAATTTTTAATGATTAAGCATGTAAAACGAAAGGTTAAGATTAAACTTATAGTCATTATATCTAATATAGGACTAATTTTTTCGTTAGATATTTTTTTATTCAAATTTTCTTACTTCAAATATATATATATATATATATATACATCTTTAAATTTTCATTGCACACTATTTCTATTTTATACTAATTTGGTGGAAAACGAAAATAAAAACATATATTGTTAAAATACGAACTTGAACCCGATTAAATCTGAATTCGACATGGTCCGAAATACTTCACACCTAATTTTGATTTTCGAGGACAACATTTCATACCCGAAACTCGATCGAAAATACAACTAATAATATATATTGCTACTATTTATCTTGCAAGTTATGATTTTTGATTATATACTTGATTATAGTTTTGTTGATACATAGATTAGAGTTTTTTGTTTTTTGTTAATTTTCATTTAGATAGACTATTAGGTAAAAAAATGCTAAAAATTTCAGCAGGGGTAAAATGGTCATTTAAGCAGTCCTGTTCTGTCTAGTCCTGTCCTGTTCATGTATTACCAAACGCTGAACAGCTGTTCTGTCCTGTCCTTTCGGGTGCGTTTGGTATGCAGACTGGGTGGGACGGGACGGGACAAAAAGAAATAGTCCTATGTTTGGTGTGTCATGGGACAAAAACAACATGGGACAAGGTGGGACTAAAATCTAATTTGATGGGACAAAAACTTGATTTTTTTGTTCCACCTAAATAGGTGGAACAACCTTGGACTAAAATGAAAGATTACCAATTTACCCCTTGTTTTACATATCTGATCGATAACCTAAAAATAAAACAGTCGACTCCATCTTCTCTTCTCTTCTCTGTATCGTCTTCTCCACAACCGACTTCTCTTGTTGCTCTTCTCCATTGCTGCGTTCATCTTCTCCATAGCTTCACTATCTGATATAAGACCTTCGATTTCATCATTCTCTACATCGACTTCGACTCTGATGCCTTCGATTTCTAAGATTTCATCGCTACTTTCATCTTGGATTTCTGATTTGGGTTTATTCGATTTTTTATTACATGGCTTCTATTTCTTACATTCGATTTCATGGCTTTGATTTCTGGATTGCATCGCATATATTAATAAAACTTTCCTTGATTTATGGATTACATTTCGATTCATACATTCTGCTGGGTTTTCTTTCCTTCTGCTTAACTCTTGGGCCTTTCCTGTTTGTTATTGTTTCAATGGTTTGCTAATAAAGATTTATTCTTGCTGATCAATTATTTTTTGATGTAACCACAACGATGTTCTTCAACTTGGAGTGCCCATATTTTTGCTTTAACAAATGAACCACTACTCTGCCAAACCATGTGCAAATTGCATCTCCCAAAAACTTATATATAAAGAAGTTTGTAGCCAAATTATTGAAGAAAAAAAGAAAAATCTGAAGCAGCATCACTGATAATGCCAAAAATCAGTTCAGTGATGCCTGATTATATGGCTTATATTTCTGATTATATGGTTTTAATTTCTTTTGATCATTGTGCAAGTAGCTTGGAATTAAAAATTGGTTGAATGTGTAACTGTTTCATATAATGTTTAATGCTTTATATTGAGTGATTATTTATATATAGATATAAAATAACATTAAATAGTAGAAAAGGGCAATTTGGTCATTTTAACAGTTTTGTTCTGTCCTGTTCAGCTTACCAAACGTAGGACAGATAACTTTGTCCTGTCCAGTCCAGTCGTACCAAACGCAGGACAGACAACTTTGTCCTGTCCAGTCCAGTCCAGTCCTGTCCTGTCCAGTCCTGTCCCGTCCTATCCAGTCTGCGTACCAAACGCTACCTTCCTGTCCTGTTCTACCTTGTCCTGTCCTGTCCTGTCTGCGTACCAAACGCACCCTAAGGGACGAAAATAAAAGTAAATGGAAACCATAGGGACGGGAAAAAATAGTTTTTAAACCACAATTACAAAAATCGTAGTTTATACTTTTACCTATTTATCTTTTCTAAGTTTTATGTTTCTATTGATGTTTAATTATGTCTTAGATATCATATATAATTATCATTTAACCCCATGTTATATGTTTAAACAAATATGCCTTACAAATTAACACGTGTATAAGGACTATAATGTGCTAGAACATATGCCATAACGTATTACAACAAACGTCAAGTCTTATAATAGAGTTCCAAAGGTTAACTCAACAATCCACAACTAAAATACTATAATGAAATAATTTTTTTTGAACGACAGCTTAATTAGTTGTTAGTATACACCTTGGTTAGATTAAAAACGTCTCTGTCCAGGTTCGAATCTGGGACTTCTACTTCAAGAGGGTGATCCCTCTACCAACCAGACTAACCCTAGTTGGCACCATAATTAACTACTTAAAACATGGTTTTTAGTATAATAGAAAAACATACATCACAATATTAATAAATATATTAAATTATCTGAAATATTATCATGTTATAAGGGTCCAAAGAAGATTGTGGATCGCCCATTCCTTGTGGGCATCTCTTGTCCCCATCAAAAAGGATCCAAAGAAAATGGAAGGGACCATTTATTTGAAGGAGATAAACTTTTGATCTCTCTTAGCTTTGTAGATTCCATGTTTATTACTAATCATATCATGTTTTAGAGACTAAAATCCTTAAGACCTATGATCTATATGTTATGAAAGATTCCCAATTGTTTTAGACACCTTGAGTCGAACAATCATCCAATTAAAGGTGAGAATTTATAAGATCCATTCTTTAAGGTAAATTAAGAGGCGGTTTTTAAGAAAAAAATTATATATTTTAATAACAGATTTTAATTCAAAATTCCATCACTTATGGTTCTAACAAACATCGTTTGTTTTAGTTTCTTAATTGTAATATCTATGTATGTATTAACAAACAATAAATAATATAACTACACTGAAAATCAACCATAAATCAAATTTGAAACATCAAGATCAACTAAGATAACAGAATCGAAGCTACGTCATGTCATGATAAACTCCTTTTATTATGTCACATTTGTAGCTATTTTTTTTCCTTAAAGAGTAAGAATTCTTCAACGAACTTTTGATGCGTAAATTTGCTCAAATAACATATCGTACATAAAGATTTTGAATATGTTGTCTCATAAAAATAAATTTGTTAAGCAGTCGATTTCATTTCTAATCATTTCTAACTTATTATATCGTCTTTAAATATGTTATATAATTGTTAAGTAATCTATTAGAGACCAATTTATGAGTCCTAACAAACAAATCATCTTATATATATATATATACACATAGGGGTGGGTTCAATTATGAACCACTTTTTGGTTGTGAACGTGAGGACAACCGAGAGCGCGACACGTGTCGGATGACTAGGCGCCACGTTAGATCCACGGCGGATGACTAGGCGCGATTCAGGGGAGGGCATTGAATTAAAGAGGGGGACCACACTCAAAGTCGCCACGTGTCGCGCTCTCGGCTGTCCTCACGTTCACAACCAAAAAGTGGTTCACATTTGAACTTTCCTCTATATTAACATATATATATATATATATATCCAAATACTCTCCATTTTAGCCACATGTTGGTACTGTATCAAATAGATTCTTACACAATTGTCACCAATCTTTCATCATGTTTTGTTCATAAAAGTTTAGACCATAACTAACATTTTCAGCTTAATATTCTTCATGAACAGTTAAAGCATTTAGGTATTGTAGCATGTGTCTATTTATATCCATATATATGGTTTGAATATATATATAGGGGTGCGTTCAAATGTGAACCATTTTTTTGTTGTGAACGTGAGGACAATCGAGAGTGTGACACGTGGCGGATGACTAGGCGCCACGTCAGGTCCACGGCGGATGACTAGGCGCGATTCATGGGAGGGCATTGAATTAAAAGGGGGAACCACACTCAAAGCCGCATTTATTGACTAGTCTCCGCCACGTGTCGCGCTCTCGGTTGTCCTCACGTTCACAACCAAAGAGAGGAAAGTTCAAATATGAACCACTTTTTGGTTGTGAACGTGAGGATAACCGAGAGTGCGACATGTGACGGCTTTGAGTGTGGTCCCCCCCTTTAATTCAATGCCCTCCCATGAATCGCGCCTAGCCATCCGCCACGTGTTGTGCTCTCGGCTGTCCTCACGTTCCCAACCAAAAAGTGGTTCACATTTGAACCCACCCCTTCCTCTAATATATATATATATAGAGGGATTTTTTTTGTGAACTTTTTTATGGTGTGAACTTGTAAACTTTCTCCAAAAAGACGATTTCATAGGTTAAATCAATGAAATTGGTTCATGAAATTGTTTAATATGATGAAATTATATTATATGATTCATTTTTTTGATGAAAATGTTTCATATTCATTATTTTTTACGTAACTTTTTCATTCTTATGAAACTGTTTCATATATTTTTATGAAACCTTTTGATTTCACGTAAAACCACCGAAATATGAAATAATTTCAACAAAAAATGTATCATATGATATAATTTCATCATATTAAACAACTTTAAGAACCAATTTCATCATATAATCGTCTTTTTGGAGAAAGTTCACAAGTTCACACAAAAAAAAAAGTTCACAAAAGAAAATTCTTCTACATAGATATATGTATATATAAGGGTGGGTTCAAATGTGAACCACTTTTTCATTGTGAACCGCGAGGATGAATCTTAGTCACACATCTTGCGGTTATGGTGGACGTGATCACGGGGGATTGACGCGATTCATGAGAGGATAGAGATTATTAAAGGGGAACCGGTCAAAGCCGCATTTATTAACCGATATGAGTGGTTGAGATTCGTCCTCATGTTTACAATCAAAAAGTGATTGTTCACATTTGAACTTTCCTCTCTCTATATATTAAAGGGGGACGAATGTTCAATTCACCGTGTTTTTTTTGTAAAGATTTCAATTTTTTCTTACTTTGGATTGAGTTTTTTTTATCTATCTCAACTGATCCATTAACTCATATTAAATAGAGATTTTAATTAAAACTATTAATTAAGGTGTTTAAGGTGAAAAGGAAAAATAAATTTCAATCTCACGTCTATCTTATTTGACCTTTTGTTTTTTTTTTAATTTAAGGCTATGTTTGGTAAACTAGCTGATAAGCTAGCTGATGACTGATAAGCTAGCTGATAGCTGATAGCTGATAAGCTAGCTGGTGACTGATAAGCTAGCTGGTGAACAAATCATGTTTGGTAAAACTAGCTTATGAGTATGCAAAATGACCAAAAAGAACATTCTTAATAAATAATCAATTATAAGTATTTTATAATATAATTAAGACAATTTTTTAATAATATAATTAAAATAAATTTCTAATAATATAATATGTCAAAAAAATAATATAGAATTGATTAATATTATTATATATCCACTCTATTAATTTAGAATTTGTTCAAACAAACTTTAAAAAAAAATTACATTAATGTATAGTTTAAATTACTATTATATATAATAAAAATAAAAATAAAAATAAAAATAAAATTGATCACCTTAACATATCTTAAATAATTAATAATTTTAAAAGAATATAATTAAAAATTAAATATAAATATTTTTTAATTAAAATATTTAACATGTTTTACTTATATAACATTTTAAAGATTATTGTATTTTCATTTGATAATTAAACATATTAAATACTATATAATAATAATTAATAATATTTAAAAATAAATAATATATAAGATATAATTTAATTAATAATTAATTTAAATTATTAAAAACTAATAATTATTAATTAATAGTTAATATATAATTTTAATTGTAATAGTTAATTGTTAATAAGGGTATAATTGGAAAAAGTCACAAAAAGCTTCTCATAAGCTACTCAAAGTAGCTTATCAAAAAGCTAGTTTATAAGCTACTTTTTGTCTTACCAAATATGTACACAGAAAATAAGCTAGCTTATAAGTCAGCTTATAAGCTAGCTTTTTTTTTACCAAACAATGCCTAAAACTTTTACCTTCAAAAATTTTAAAATAAATTATCTTAAAAATTGTTAATATCTGTATCAAATAAATTACATAAAAAAATGAAAATTTCATGCTCTTCAATATGCATCCATTTCAACATAGTTTTTTCTTCTTCCTGCTTTAACCATTTTTTACATAAAATGTGTGTTATATTCGTTATGAATATTTATGTACGTTAAACTGTACAATAGATCGTCACGGTAAGTTTGTAACTCGACATCACATTCTTCAATACTTTCTTCAACGTCACAACCCTACACCCATCGAGACCAATCAGGAACTGTTGGGACTAATCGAAAACCCATTGAGATCAATCGGGAACCCATCGAGACTAAGGTGAGATGTATCAAAAACCTATTGAGAAAGGTCAAGATTCATTCATTGACTTGGTGTGTGTTTATGTGTGTTAAACTTTATCCTACTACCTTCATTTTCTATCAATGAAACCTATCGAGACATTTATTATTTGTTTGTATGTGTAACATCATAGCCTGAATATTTATCGATAGAGGAATCCATCGAGACCAATCAAGAACACATCTAGATCAATCAAGAACCCTTCGAGACCGATCAACACCAATTGAGACTAATCGAGAAACCATTAAGATCAATCGGGATTAATCAATAACGCATCCATTGACTTGGTATGTGGTTGGGTATAAAATCATAACCTACCATTTTTTACTTTTATCGAGATGGATCAGAAAATATATCGAGACAATCGAAAACTCATCAAAATCAATCGAGAATCCAATAAAGAATAAGAAATAAAAACTAGAGAGCATTAATATTCATTTTGAATATTATCTATTATTCAGAATGAATAAAATCACATGTTTATTTATTCACCATGAATGAAATAATTTATTCACCATGAATAAAACGCAATATCCACCATGAGTGAATATTCTTTCTCAATCCTACCAACTAATTATATTCACTGTGACCTGTGAGTATTATCTATTATTCAGCCTGAATAAAATCACGCATTTGTTTATTCACCGTGAATGAAATAGTTTATTCATCATGGATAAAAGACAATATCCATCACGGTGAATACTCTTTTTTTGGTTATGACAACAAATTATATTTACTTAGAATATTATCTATTATCCAGAATAAATGAAATCATAGGGTTATTTATCCATAATGAACGAAATAGTTTATTCACCATAAGTGAACATTTCTTTCAATTCTGTCAACAAGTTCTATTCACTTTGAAATAGTATGTATGAACGTGTATCAAAAGTTTGCCTACACTACATATTTGAAATGGTTGAAACAAATCAACAATGTTATCGATCAAAGGAGATGGTAGGCGCCCAATTTAGGGACGATGGGTTGCGGGTGATTTTGGAACTATAACTTAAGGTTTAACTCCTTTTTTGGAATTAGTAGGTGTATTTTTTTATAAACCTTATAAAGGTTGTACACTAATATTTATGTAAATGATGAAGGTTTATTTATTATGATTTGAACATCTATGGAAGACGATTATACTTCATAAATTATAATAACATTTTATATTTGCAAACAATCGACATATTTATGAAAATGAATATTTGTAAGATTAGATAAACGTGTAGTTTACAACATCTATAAGGTTTACTAAAGAATGCACCTTGTTAAAAATATCTTTTCAGGAGTCGTCGATAAAAATTCCAACGGTTTTCGCCAACTTGTTAAAAATATAAAAAAAAATTTTAAAAAAAAGCCATCGAAAGACCGTCGATAACTAATAACATTCCGATGGCCTTCTATGGACCTACTAAAAACAAATAAAAATATAAAAATTATAAAACAATAATGTCTATATACCATCCCGTCGACATGGTAGTGTGCTCTTTTCCGTTTATGGTCCATGTAAGATTTTTTGATATAAGCTAAAGTAGATCGTGGCTTATTGAATCAAAACAACTACGGAACTCTTGGGTTTGCAAGCATTTTTTATAAAAGAGTTAAAACATTATTGTTTGTCATCTTATAAAAATAAACAAGTTTTAGCAATTCTCTCATTTTTATAAAAACAATTTTCTAAATTAATAATAGTCAGTAACCAACCTGATTAGAAATTTAATAAATACAATTCAAGACTATCGAGATTTCACTTGTCGAGAGGGGATGTTGAACAATTTGTTGGCATGTTTCTTCAGAAATATTTGTCACATTACGTCTAAATAATATTGAATGTTGTGTTATTCACTCTGAATAATACATGATTGTTCAGAATGAATATGTCACTTGACATGCTCTTAGCTGTGTCCTCACGTTCGCAATGAAATTTGATTTCGCAGCCAAACTTTTGTGTGTATATAATATATATAGGTCGCAAGTTACCTTTTGGTCACTCACTTTATTTTTTAAAGTATAAAAGAAGGGAAAAATACAAAAAAAAATAATAAATAAAAAAAAAACCTTTAGCAGATTTCTTTAATAGCCGTTAGAGGAAAGGACTGTAATTTTTAAATTAGGAACCAAATATATTATAAAGACAAAACCAGATGGACCAAAAGTGTAATTTACTCTTTTTTTTTCCAATGTCAAATCATCTTAAAAAGCATTATACAGTGCAACAGATACTATATTTTCAAAGGTCAAGGTCGATTAAGTTTTAAAAAAAATTATTCCTTAATTGACATGATTGAATTTTTCAAAACTAGATCAATCCACATATTTCTACCAATATTATATCACGATTTTAGGATCTTTAGTACAACTAAAAAGTTATTGTAATTTATCTCAGTTTTAAAACAACAAATACTATTGTTAAGAACAAAGGTTGATTAGATTTAGAAAAATATACTTTATTCCCAAATCGACATGACTGAGTTTTCTCAAGCTCTCAATCCACATCGACTTTTTATCCATGTTAAATAAAGTTTTTAAATAGCATGAAACGTGTCATGACAGCAAGGTCAAGGCATTATTTGGAAAAAAAAAAAAAAAACTAGTTTATAAGCTAGCTCTTATAAGCTAATTTTTTTTTCCTGTGCATATGTTTAGTAAGGCCAAAAGCTAACTTTTTTTTTGTACATGCTTGGTAAGACCAAAGGTAGTTTATAAGCTAGCTTTTGGATAAACTACTTTCAGTAGTTTATGAAGAACTTTTTATGACCTTTTCCAATTATACCTCTTATTAATATAACTATTATTTATTAAAATTATATATTAACTATTAATAAATAATAATTATTTATTATTAATAAATATTAATTTTTAGTAATTAAAATTAATTATTAATTAAATTAAATCATACATTATTTATTATTTGTTTTCAAATACTATTAATTATATTAGATGTTATTTAATATGTTTAATTATCAAAAAGATAAATATAACAATTTTTAAAAAGCTATATAGTTAAAACATGTTAAATATTGAAATAAAAAATATTTTTATCTAATTCTTAATTATATTCTTTTTAAAATTATTAATTATTTAAGATATGTGAAGTTGACCAATTTTATTTTTATTTTTTTATTATATTTAATAGTAATTTAAGTTACAAGTTAATGTAGATTTATCTCTAAAATTTGTTTTAACAAGTTCTAAATTTATAATGTATATAATAATAAGAGTTAATTACATTTTTGGTCCCTGTGGTTTGGTGATTTTAACACTCTGAGTCCATTTTCAAAATAATTATGGATTTGGCACCTGTGGTATGCATTTTCTAACACTCTGGGTCCATAAATTCTAACTCCGTTAAAAATTCTGTTAAATGAATAAACTACAAGGGTATTTTAGTCTTTTAATAGTACAGGGACTAAATGTGTAAAAATAAATAAAGGACTATTTATAACCCTTTTACCCTAATTCACTCTAAAAAACCCTAAGCCACCACACCCACTTCCACTTCCAGCCACCACCAGCCAGCCAGCCACCGTAGCCAACCACCGCCGCTAACCACCGCCGCTGCAAACCACCACCACCACGATCGCCGACCTCCACCACCTCCATCATCGTCGGCCTCCACCACCAGCAGACCCGCCTCCACCGTCGCCGGGATACACCACCAGTAGACCCGCCTCCACCGTCGCCGGGATCCACCACCAGCAGACCCGCTCACCTCCACCACCCCCTCCACCGCCTTCCACCTCCATCTTCATCTTCTACACTATAGGGAACACAGATCCGCCGGAAAGACCATCGTTCACATCCAGATTATAGACCACCATCGGCAAACACACTTCGATGAACCTAGCTCAATGCCCGGAGAAACCACAAGCCAGTCACCGCCACCACCTTCAATGCCCCTCCACCTTCAATGCCCGCCTCTATCACATCCACCAGCCACCATATAGGGTTTATTGATTTAGGATTCCAATTCGATTTAGGGTTTCATCAGTTTAGGATTCGATTAATTTGGAAGATGCAGGGAGTTGATCGATTTAGGGTTTCACCAATCTGGTTTGATGTAATTAACTTTGTTTAAGAACTAGTGATATTAAAGCTACAATCGGAGTTTGGATTTAATCCGACAAGTGCAGTGGCCGAAAACGATGATGGGATTGGTGGGTGATGTGGAAGCCGGAAATGACACAGATCCAGCCCCAATTTGGTTTTCTTATAGATCTGGGTGGTGTGGTGAATGTGGCCCCAGTGGGTGGTGGTGATGGTGACGGTGGCGTGTGTGGGTGGTGGTGATGGTGACGGTGGGGTGGGTGGTCATGATGGTGGTGGTGGTGATGGTGGGGTGGATGGTGGTGGTGGTGACGGTGGGGTGGATGGTGGTGGTGGTATTGGGTGTTGAAAAATATGTAAAATCTATTAAGGAGAAAACATTAATTCAAAATTAAGAAAATATGAAAAGACTAAAATACCCATGTACTAAATCCATTTAACAGAAAAAGTTAACGGAGTTAACATTTATGGACCCAAAGCGTTATAAAGTGTAAACCCTTGGATCCAAAGTGTTAGAAAATGCATACCACAGGTGCCAAATCCATAATTATTTTGAAAATGGACTCAAAGTGTTAAAATCACCAAACCACAGGGACCAAAAATGTAATTAACTCTAATAATAATAATAATA
>CM058040.1:97454975-97513398 GCA_030169165.1 Centaurea solstitialis
TGTTGTTCATGCTAGCCGCAAACCGCGAACCATTCGGCCCGCTGCACGAGTTGTTACGACACGGCAACGTGTTTACGGAAACGGTCGAAATAATTTGCGTGTCGTAGGGAGCAGATAACGGGAATAAGAGAGGCTTCAAGCTCTTGAGGCCGCCAAGAAAGCGGAAGGCGGCATTGGTGTCGGTGTAAAAGGGTAGGGACGATGGGAATATTGGAACGTTGTCATTGTTGTTGTCAGAATCGTAATGAAGGATTCCGGTGGTGGTGGTGTTATCGAAAGCGACATTGGCGTTGGAAGAATAAGGTCGGGCGGCCATGTAGTAACGGCTTCTCGGTGGAACTTGGTTTGCTTCTAACAAGCAATCGAGGGTTTGGCCAGGGGAGATGACTACGTATTCGGTCGTAAATGGCTTGGTGTAGCTGGCATCGGCTCCCACTACGGTTAACGAATGATTTGCGATGGCGAAAAACAAGATTTCGTCCATCGCTGCATTTACGATACGCAAAAGATACCTCTTTCCGTATGTCACGTTTAAGTTGAATGTCCCTGCATGAAATAGATAAGAATTAAACCCCGTCGTTTATTAGTTAATCCAGGTATATATGTGAAATTACCAAACTCGGATGGTTTCATTTACAAACGAGCTTTAGGATATAAACTATGCAACCCACTTAATCATTTTAAATTAAGAAAATCAACATTCAAGATTATCCTAAGCTATATTTGGTATTAAAAAAAATTAATATATCAAGGTATAGATATAAGGTGATTAAGTGAATTACATGATTTGTATTTAAAGAGTGGTTTGTACTTAAACTCTCTCTTACCAAAGTACCAGACTAACCTTGACTCGAACACGGGTAAAGATCACCAGGCTGACCGTTGATGGTATACGCATCAGAGAGTCTAGGCGCCCCACCTGAAGCGACAAATTCCCGTAACACTTTGATTATATCTTCCTTCCACCACTCACCTAAACCGAATTCAACAAAATGCATTTACATGAGCAATTTTGGAAAACATATACAAATTGACTCTTGGTGTTAATTAATTAAACTATATATACACGTACCAAAAATTATGGGGACTTCTTGATGAGGTTTAGGGAAGGGATAGGTTGTGCCATGCTTGGGATAGACTATGATAGGACCATGGACCGTGGCTCTAGACCAATCACTATGAGCGTGCCACCAAAGCGTCCCGATCTCCATAGAAAATATGATCTTGTAGTTAAACGAATCGCCTGGTCGAATCGGGCATTGTGTGATATATTGAGGACCGTCAGACCATGGATTCCTAGGTTGCTTTACTCCGTGCCTGACATAGATACATAGATTCTCAACTCGTACATATATACAAGAAGGATTAAACGAGAACAATATTTATTTAAAAGAAACGAAAAACTAATAAAATTATAGATGATTCACGCAACTTTGCAAGTTGCATCCAAAGCCGCTCATGTGGGTTTTTTCGAAAGTTAATACAATACAAAATCATATGTGATTTTTGTTTAGTTAAATAATATTGTTTTTGAAAGTTAATAAAAGATAGACTATATATATATATATGTATATATAGTATATTATTTGTACTTTTTGAGATTGAATATATGTTAGTAACCAAATACAAATTTAAGTAATTACATTTTATCTACTCATCATAATGGGAAAACACTTCTTGAAATGGGATTCTAGGGGTGATTTTTATGTTCAAAATACACATCTTAAAATATAATTTGAGAACTATTTTTGAAGTTTTTGTTCATGAATTTCTCACACTCCCTTTTCTTATTGAAGTTAAAACAAAAGACATCAACTCCAAATGTTTTACTTTGGGTCAAACAACAACAGTATTCAAAGTAAAGGGAAATTTTGTAAGCAATCAAAGTTATCAATATATTTATAAAGTTAAAAGAGTCGCCATACCAATGAATGGTGATATTTTGTCTTCCACGGTTATAGACCTTAACATAAATCGTCTCTCCTTCATAAGCATATAGTGTCGGTCCTGGAAATTGCCCGTTCACAGTTAAAATATTCTTCGTTTCACAAAGTCGAGTATATGATGCTTCTCTCACCTACACTTGCAGAAAAGTTTTCTTTAAAACCAACAAAAGCAATTGTTTCATAAGAGAACAAAACACAAAGGAAGAATGTTAACTTTCATTGTTTTTAATTGGAGGGAAAAATAATACTTACGATGAACTTATGATGTCGAAGCCGTGCTTCACAATCGATGATTATCGTGAAGGACAACAGGAACGAAAACAAGATTGCGTTGCTTAATGACATTTCGAAAGATAGAAATGATTGTCCCATTTTTGTCATCGAATTCGCGAGAATTTATATGCCATTTGCTTAAGTTTGAGGACATAAGAAAGCAATGTGGAAATGACGATATTGTCGTGGCTCCTTTAAATTAACTTCTTTACTTTTTTAACGATTGACTTACTAGACCAACAAAAAATTTAAAAATGGCATTGAAAGTGACTTTGTTGGTCACTTGGAATTACTTCCGAAGGTCAATAATTACTTTAAAAGGTCATATACATGCATAAATACACACGGGAGTATGAGATCTTAATAAATAAATAGATACAAAAATATATGTATACACACTAGAGGTTCGTAGACCGATTTAAGAAGGCCATAGGATGTACATATGCTTTCGTTCTATCATGCCGACACACTCAAAGATTTTTAGGGCGTTTGGTCTGATGGAATGGAATGAAATGGATTGAATTTTATGTAGAGATTTGGATTTGAAAGAATTTGAAATTCTTTCGGATGTTTGGGTTGTAGACATGTAGGATTTGGAATGAGTTTGAATACCATTATTTATAACAAATCATTAAAAATTTATTAGAAGTTATAAAAAAATTAAATTATAATCTATTTGACTATTTATTAAAAAAAACACATGTTTTTAACAATATTATTATATACAGATGCTACAAAATCATTTAAAATTACAAGGGATTTCAAAGAAATCTTTAGATTTTAAATCCGGACAATCTTGCAAATTAAACATGGAATTGAAATAGATTTGAAATGCAAATCCATTAAATCCATTCTATTCTTACAAATAAAGTGGTTCTAAGGCTACACGCACCGCACCATTGGGTTGGCAGCGGGCTTAGCCGCCCTACCCGCCGGGTCACAGCGGCTTGGGTGTGTGGCTTTGTCAAACCGGCGGCTTGAAGGTGAATCGGGTTGGGAGAGCCGTTGTCAAACGGCTCTCTCCCAACGTATATATATATTTTTTATTTTTTTTTCTTTTTTTTTTCTTTTTCATTTAATACCTTCTATATATATATATATACCCTCCATACACAACATATACACATACCCAACCAAATATCTTACACAAATTTCTTCATCCTCCAACCAAATTTCTTACACAAAACAACCATGAATCCAAACACGTCGGTACGAGGAAGAGGTTCACGTGGTGCCGGTGGTTCGCGAGGTGGTTCACGAGGAAGAGGTTCGAGAGGTGGCGGTGGTTCGGGAGGTGCCGGTCCGTCGGGAGGTGCCGGTGGGTCGGGATTCGGCGGTGGGTCGGCATTCGTCGATTACGCGAACCACGAACCGTATATACCGCAATTTGACGCTCAACAACAACCGCCGTTTATACCGCATTTTGATACACAAAACGCCGGTTACGGAACCGGTTATGCGCCAAATTTCTTTCCTTACCCTCCAAATTACTTTCCCACCCAATTTTCTCATACGGCCTTTCCCACCCACTATGGGACATCCGGTGTCAATACGGATTATAACCGCGGAAATACGGCTTACCCCGATTTCGTACCCCGTGAAACGACCTCGGGTTCCGATTCAAGCGAAACACATTCGTATGTTCCGGAAACCCAACGGTTGCCAACCGAAGGTTCCGTTTCACCCGAGGCCGAACCCGAGCTTTTCCCCGAAAAACCGAAACAAACCTTCCCCACCCGCGCAACTGCAAAAAAATGGACACCCGATGAGGAAGTAGCGTTATCTCAGGCGTGGATTAACGAGTCCGAGAACCCCGCATCCGGTAACGCGCAAAGATCTAGTATATTTTTTCGTTAATTTGTTAAGTTATTCGTTTATTTGTTCGTTAATTTATTCATTAATTTTTTCGTTAATTTATTTGTAGTTCAATTTTGGAAGTCAATCGAGCGGTCGTTTTACGCCCGACTTGGGGTCGCCCCGTACAGAACCCACCACCAACTGACTGCAAAATGGAAGGCCATGAACAAAAAAATCATGGCCTTCAACGGAATATACAACCAAGTAATGAACAACCGGCCTAGCGGAGAAAGCGACGTCAACCTTCTAAAAAAGGTTCGTTCCCAATACCAAATGACGGAGGGCAGTGCTTTCCCCTTCGAAAACTGTTGGGAGATAGTCCGTCACAGCCCTAAATGGGCTGCAGTTCCGTTAATGTCCGGTGGGTCTTCGTCTCGCTCAACAAAACGTACTCGCACGTCCGGGTCTTCCGACGCTCAATTTGGTCAACATTCCGACGAGGTCGAGGTTCCGCCACCTAAACGACCTGTAGGTCGGGGCAAGGCGAAAAAGTCCCTTAGAGGGGGCCAATCTTCCACCCCACGACCGAACTGTATGAGTCGTGGGACCGCAATTTAGCGGAAAAAATGGACTACAAGATGAAAAAACTTGAACTCGATAGGCAAATTGCGGAACTCGAAGAAAAAATACTCCAAGTCCAACTATATGCGCAATACGAGGAAGATTGGTTGTTCTGCAAAACCCCGCATGACCACCTTTCGGGTTTGGAGTTGGAAGCCGTGTTGCAAAAAAAAAGCTGATTTAAAAGCGAGACACAACTTCAAGTTTTAGTTTATTTATTTTCGTATTTTTTTAGTTTATTTTTTTCGTAATTTTTTTAGTTTACTTAATTTTAGTTTAGTTAATTATGTAACTTTTATTAATATTAGAATATTTAACTTATTTTTAACAATATTATTTATTTAATTATATTATTTAATTAAATAAAATAAATAAAATAAATAAAATAAATAAAATAAATTGAAAAGTGAGAGGGTTGGGAGGGTTGGGTGTGTGTTGTAGAGGGTTATGGGAGGGTAAAGAGAGGGTTGACCAAAAGCTGATGTGGCAGCTGATGTGGCATTCAAAAAGTGAGTGGGTTGATTGGGTTTAGTGGGTTTAGTGGATTGGGTTTTAGGGGGTGTCTGGGAGTGTTTTTTTTAGGATGCTTATAACTTATTAGCTTCCTAGGAACACAATAACCGTTTTAAAGGTTCGGGTAAGTGCTTATGGCTTCTTGGGAAAAGAATAAGGTGATGTTCGGTTCATTTTCTGTTAAGACCTGTATGGATAAAGCTGTCTGTATGTTAACAGATAAATTATTGTTCGGTTGTTGTGCTGAACAAACAATCTGAATATCAGAATTGACCATTTTACCCTTATCTTTATTTTTATCCAAATAAAACAACTATTTCAAAACTTCTTTTTTACATGAAAAATTCAACATAATATAGGAATTTTAATATTATAATCAAACATATATATGGAAGCCACAAACATATATGGAAATTAAAAAAAAAAATACAAACATAAACTCTTATTCATATGTATCGAAACCATTTTCATATACTCAGAAAAATCAAAAATCCATATACCCAAAATTTAATATATGAAAATTAAAATGAAATATCCAGATTCATATGTATCGGTGGAGATACACAGATGGAGAAGCGATAGCTTTACAGAGAAGATAGAGAAAGATGGGGAGAAAGACGATGAGTTTCTTCAATCGTTGGTTGGAGTGCAGCTATGGAAATGGGAGCAGGTGTTGGAGGATAGGGTTTAAGTTTGGGTATTTGGGAGAGGGGTAGATAGGGAAAGTGAATGGCTGAATGTGGAGGAGTTCGATTTTTTAGCTGGCCCATTCAGCCATGGGTCGACTGAATAAGCTTATACCGAACACCTAGATATGGCTGTGCGAATCAGTCATATCTCTTATTCAGCCCATTAAGCTGCTACCGAACAGCCCCTAAGTTTTTTTAAGAAAACAAAAAAATTAACTTTTTGAATAAGTTGATAAACCGATAAACACTTTTTATCGTAAACATTTTCAAAACACCCACTTAAAGGTGCAATCATTTTAATTTGGTGTGTTCTTGTTTCCCTAAATTAGCATAAAGGGTCCGTTGCAAAATATTGACAGTGACGTTGTTTGTGGAATTAGATGATGAAACAGATGAAAGTTTGAGTCACTTAAAAAAAAAGGCAAAGAAAAAACAATTTGGATGATAAAAAAACCATTTGTACACGACAACTTTTACGATTAATATTTTTTGTTTATATTATGTTGATTATTTCATGCCTCTTTTTAAAAAGAAAAAATGTATTCACCTCCGTGGAGTTGGACCTTCGTGCGTACGAGTCAATTAAAAAGATTTTAATAAATAAACACATAAACATATATTAATAAATACATACATGGACACGAGACTCGACCTTTTTATTATTATTATTTATTTGTTTGAGCCATTTTTATTAGTTTTTTGCAAAAACTGAACAAGAGACTTTTCATTTAAAAATCGAGGAAATTGACTGAAATCAATATTGACTTAATAAAAAATACCTTCACAAAAGTTCCTAATGGTTAAATGGTGTCACCGTTAAAAAGATTGTCTAGGTCGTCCCTGATTTACACCAATGTTCTCGAACCCACATATTTTCTATTTACATTCGGAACTTTTTTGAATTTGCATATACATGTATCAAAAATATGTTCAAGGTTAAAAAAAAGATCTTAAATAACAAAATAAAGTATATTTTTATAAAAATATTATCTATAATACTGTAGTGCATTTTAGATATGTTTTTCAATATATTTTTTTAGAATACTATAAATACACGGCATTCTAAATGAATATATTCAAAACGTCCACATTTATACGTTTTTGTTGTAGGTATTATATTAAGCTGATGGTAAAGTTACGATCTTTTTAAGTAAAAATGAATAAGTGGCGAACATGATAACGCTTACATTTAATTTTCTTGGTGAGGTGTATATTTTGGGTAAATGGTATTTCCTGTGACCTTCTTAACTTCAACATTTTACATGTTTAGACCCTACTTTGACTAAGTTTATGGTTGTGATTTTAAAGACTAAGATGGAGTATAGTTCACGAATTACATCTTTTAAAATTGGAAATTGTTAAAAAATAAAAAGGAATTTACAGAAGTTGGAATATAATTTAATCAGTTTGTTGTTGGAATAGAATCAGTTAAAGAAATAGAAATATGTTTTTCACTTTAATCCAAAGACTAAATCGATGCATGTTTGTAGGTATTAAAAAAATGGTGTTGATGTTTGTGGATATTAAGCAATGGATCCATAGGTAAGTGAGTCAGTCATGTTTATAATTAGAGAGTCTTGATATCCTCATTTTGAGAACAACGCCCGAGCTGGCAGGAAGCATGATGGTAGTCAATATTGTGGAGAGGAACTCGTGCGGCTTGGACACTGGGATCTTAATTGGCATTATGGAGAATTGTGGGGGTTGGACTCCATGACATGGGTATTGCGGAGATGATCTCTTGTCAAGTCAAACTATAGGACCTTGGGTATTTCAATGATGAACTCGTGAGGAGTTAGGCACCGACACCCATGTTTTGAGGGTTTGGAAATACAACTTACGCCTAGTCATTAGGAGGAACTCGTATGGAGTCAAGACCTGGTACCTTTTGGCATGCAGGTGTAACTTTATGGTACGTAAATATAGGTATTGCAAAGGATCTTGTGTATGGTCATGCTCCTAGACCTTAGGCATTATGGTGGAAACTTGAGAAGAGTTGGGCACCAGGATCGTGATCTTAAGGCGTTATTTCATAACATTGACACATGGCTACTTTATAAAGTTGACACATGGCTTACGATCGAAACAAGTTCCCCCTCCCCCTGTCACCGAAAGATAATGTTTTGAATATCGAGTCTATCAGTGCTTTCAATGATTTGGGGTATAATATTGTATTATCTCATTTTGGGTGTTTTATAGAGTGAGTTTTACCACTTATTACCGTGTGAGATTGGATGTCGGTTTTTATATAAAGCAAGCATTTTCCATTGTTGCATTTCATTTTAGAAATGATGTTGTTTTTGTCAAGATATTACTATTGATTCTAAATGTTATTTTAAATAAGAAATTCGGATTTAAAGAGAACTCTTCCGGCGCTACCATTTATGATTTTGCGATAAAAATTCATTAGCGCACTAGCCTTTAAGCCTAACAAGTTTTCTTTCTAACATGTATAGCATCCAAATTTTAATGATTGTAGGCTTGATAGTTTTAGTAAACCCCGACCTTTTCTAATTCTATCAAGGACTAGTTTGTTTAGGCTCTAATGATTATCTTACATCCCTCCATTTAATTTGTAAACTTCAAATATTTCTTTATTTAAAGTTGTTTTAATTTAGAAGTTTTAAGTTGTTAACTATTTTGTAAATTTTACTGTGTTAAAATTCTCATTTTGTACTTTTAGTACTTTGTTTGTTCGAACAAAAAACATACCAAGTTTGAATAGTATCATCAAATATCATTAGTGCTAATACGTAACTGATCATATATTTTAATTCAGTTGTTGATAAATAAGAGAGTGAAAACGTGTTCATCACCTTAGATCACTTTTAAGAATTGGTACGCCCTTTTTTGGCTCCGTCCTCAGTTTGTAATATTTATAACTCAATTACCTTAGTGGCCGTTTTCCGTTTACCAAACGTTTACCTGAGTAAGCGCTTTTCGGTAAAAATTCAATATTATCATTTCTTACCATCATTGGCAGATCTAGTGTAGAAAAGGCCCCGCAAGGGCCCCCGCTAAAATTGAGATAGTTCCCCCACTACTTTCTCGTGAGGGCCCCCATCAACCAAATAAAATTACCTCGAAATCAACCAAAAGACAAAAAAGATTCTCGAAGTCAACCAAAAAGATCGAAAAAATCTTTGGAAAAGCGATAATTTTTTTAAAAAAACTCTCTCAAAATCAACCAAAAACACTTTAAGAACTTCTCAAAATGATGGAATTAGCTAAAAAAACATATCGAGCGACTTATGAGCCTTTAATCTACCTTAAAGGTGCCCCCACTAGACAAAAATGCTAGATCAGCCACTGCTTACCATGTAAGATTTAATCCACCAAAAAGGTATTGTATGCAACAATTTTTCCGGTTAAGCGTTAGCTGTGGTAAAAGTCTTCCACAACATTTATTAGGTAAGATTCTTAATCATTATCGTCTTTTTCTGATAAAGTAACGTGCCTTGATAAACATTTATTCAAATTAGCATTTGGTATAAGCGGTCTCTTAGATTTCAAGGGACGAAGATTGTAGTTTTGGAAAGAGAACTTATAAATAAAACACTAAATGCTATAAATAGCATTTCTGAGCATAATCGTCTATAAAACATAATTACATTCATAATGCGATAATAGAAAAGATATATAATGGAGATGTTAAGAAGTAAAACTTTATACGATAACAACTTCATGTCTTTTTGAAAATTCTTTTTGTATTTTTAAAATCCACATGTTAGGAATTCTATATATCTACATGTCGATAGGGTTAGTGTTATGGATCGGTAGGCACAACATACAAATTGAAGAATATAAGAGTATTTCTAAAAAAAAAATCATTTTTGAGATTTTATGAATTTCTTTGATAAATTCTCCAAAAATATAAGAGATTTATGGATTTTTTTCATGTATAAGAGAGAGGATAAAAATCTTAAAATTTAAAGATTTCTCAAAAATGATAACTTAGATGAAAAAACAATTTCTTATTCGGAATTAGGGCTATGTCGGATTCGAATTTAATTGGGTTTAAGTTTGGGTTTTAGCAATATATGTTTTTTTTTTCTTTTCTTTTCCCACCAAATTGGTAGAAAATAGAAATCGAATGCACCAAAAATACAATGATAAGCATATGTATTTTAAGTAACAAGATTTGAATAAAGAAAACTATCAAATAACAAATACTCTTATATTAGATATAATGGTTATAAATCTAATCTTAAAACTTTGTTTTTCATGTTTAATTATTAAAGATTAAAATTAATTCAAACTCCAAATATCTAAATATCAAACGTTAAAGATTAAATTGAACATTTAAACTAATAAAAATAAAGTTCAAACCTCACAAAATTACATAAAAAGTTACAAAAAATATTAATAAAAGACTTTATTCGGGTTTCAAGTGGGTTCCGGTGATGGGTATGAAGACCCCACCCGAACCCAGTAACCCACTCAAAAAGTGGGATTTCAGAAATCTGGTTAGTTCGGGTTATTAGATTCAGGGTTTTTAGATCGAATTTTTGGGTTTTTGTGTATGAAACTAGTTTTAACCATGTTTTTGAATTTATACAAATACCTATAAAGTTTGCATTCTCTTCATTGTAGGTTTTTTTTTTTTTTTTCAAAATTAATTCCATTGGTACAATTAGTGATGGCCAAAAACCGGGTTCGGGCCGGGCCGGGCCGGGCCGTTGACCAACCCGGTTTGCTACAGTAATTTGGAATTAATTCCATTGGTACAATTAGTGATGGCCAAAAACCACTGTTTTCAAGAATCAAGACTATTGCGCTTTGGCCTTCTTTGACATTTCCATAGTTTCGTAGCATATTTGAATATTTTCCAAACTTGGAAACTTTATCAATATATGACCCTATTTACTATCTCTTTTGTGCTATTGTGTTTTTTGGATCTTACCTTAAAGGCTTAAAGGACACTGTTATTTCCACTTGCAAGCGAAATGGTGCATTTACATATCTTAGAACCTATTTTTGTTGTTCTACCTTTTTTTTGTTCTTACTTAGTTTATAACGTAAATTGTAATTTCCAAAGACTGCAATTAAATGATAACAAAACCCTAATTTAGGTAAATGGGGTTGCCCAAAGTTTCAAAGATGCCAATTCTTGTTGGCCATTGATTACTTGTACTGAAAGCAACTGCTTTAGCTTTTATTGATCGAACTATTGACTTATTAAAGTCATTAATTATAAAGTGTTGGTTCTAAAACACTAGTTCAATTTTTAAGTATAATAAACTCTTAATATAATTTCCTTGAATTAGAAGTGAATGTTATTTTACTTATTAGTATTAACAGATGCATAAAAATTACGATTAAGATTTTTAAAATGTACTAGTTACGTATCCATGTGCGATGCAGCGTGAACCATTTTGAAATCGAACCAAAATTTTAAAATTTCTGCCGTGTTTCACTTTGATGTCTTTTTTGTATCTCATATATATAGCTAAGTGTAATTTTTGAAGAGATGTAAGCAAGAATACCCATAAGAACAATAAATTAGCTATTGCTTCATGGGTTGTTCTATATTCCATATTCACCACAGCAAAATACCCTAAGGGGCCGTTTGGTTCGCAGGATTCCATGGGAATCTGTAGGAATTGGAATCCAATTCCTACAGATTCCTGCGTTTGGTTCATTTTAATGCAGGGAATTGGAATGTGCAGGAGGGAATGTTTTCCCTTAGATGAGGGAATCTAAATTCCATCAGAACATGGAAGGAATTCGAAATCCATCACAATTCGAAATCCATCACATTGGGAATCTGACATATTACAATTTTAACCCTGAAACCCTTTATAAATTTATATTATATATATATATATATATATTATAATATATTAAATTTATATACACATATTAAATTTATATACATATATATATTATAATCTATAAAATATATATAAGTATTTAATATATTATAATATTATATAAAGAATATATATTATTATAAATATATAATTTATATATTTATAATACATATTATATTATATTATAATATAATTAATATTTTTTATTTATAATATATATATATAATTATATAATATAAGTAATTCCTATAGGAATATATATACTATATATATTATAATCTATAAAATATATATTAGTATTTAATATATTATAATATTATATAAAGAATATATATTATTATAAATATGTAATTTATATATTTGTAATATATACTATATTATATTATAATATAATTAATATTTTTTTATTTATAATATATATAATTATAATTATATAATATATATTATATAAGATATATATTTGTATATAATATGCATTATGTATTATAAGATATATGTATATAAAATATACATTTTCATATAGAAATACTAGGCGTGGTCTCGGCCGTCCTTAGACGGCCCATGCCCACGGGTCTTATAAAGTATAATTTTATAAGTTGAATAGACAAGTGATCAAGATTGAAGTGAATGAATGAAATACTAATCAACTTAAAGTTATAAGCTGACGGCAGTGTCTTTCAATGCTAATTATACATTCGCGCCTGTTGCAACTCAAGAAGCTTCCTTTCTACTTCTCTTACTGCATCATGGGGTTCTTGCAAGGGTGTCAAGTACCTACAACAATAACAGAGGTTCCAATTAAGACATGATCCAGCACAAAACATGAAGAACCCACTACCCGGTGCGTCAAGGGCAACCCCGTATGGTTTGGGAGGGAAATTTGTTATGCTTTCACTTGCTTCTTCCAAAAGAGACTATTATTGTGATCTAACTCCATACCATTTGGTAGAAAGGGAGTAACCTTAATTATATGAATTTTTCTAGTTGAATATATCCACGAATTCATTAAGCAGACGGTCTGAAGGGAACCCCCATATTTAACTAACATGTCCCTGTTCTGTAATTGCCTTTTGAAAAATTTGTTCGCTATCCGCAGTCTCTATCAATCAATCAATTGTCTATAGGAAGTAAGGAATAATAAAAATATGTGCTTGTGTGTGCTATAATCAAGATGGATTGAGAATATAAATAAAGTCGAACTCAACAGCTCTAACTGTGAGCTGATTTTGTATACAGCAATGGAAGTTGTAATGGAAGTTGTAAACAAAAACAGTTTGCATGTTCTTGTATACACTGTGAGCTGATTTAAAAGCTATAATTAGGACTTGCACTCCTGATAACAGTTACACAGAACATTCTAAGCTTTCCAACAATATATCGCATGCCTCCTTTGGACCAACGGTTGAGTTTCTATGAATTTTTCAGTAACAGGACAAAAACTTAAAAACTACAAATCTCTCTCAAACATTTCATCAAACACTTATTGAAGCTTAAATCCGTTTTTAATGGTTTCATCCCTTCATCCATGACCTTATTAAAGTAATTTAACCACAATTTTATTCACAACAAACATGCTCAATACCAAATAAGATGATCGCAGCTTCAGAACCTTGAAGAAGCATTTCCACTAAACTCAAATGTCGATACAAACACGTGTTTTCTTCATGCCAATGCCCTGATGCCGTAATTCAGGCCAACTCCATTAAATAAAGTCTATTCAAATGTCAATGGTGATAAATTGCACCGGACATCGGAAGGAAGCAGCGAGAGGCTTTCGATTCGGACACAAATTCCAATAAACAAACCCCAAACGATACTAAAATAACCCCCAAAAGAAAAAGGGTTACGATATCCGAAAACAGTAAAAACTCAAACACACAAACTCAATAATATACAACCATATGTGAAACTCGAAAAAATCGATAGGTTCATACCTCTGTTCTTCAATCTCTGCTGAATGTGGGAAGAAAGAAATGGCAGCGAATTCAATTTAAACCTTGAGTTGTGGTTATATGATTTATATGATCAGTTCTGCAATCACAAAACTTCTAAATCGTTAGTAATTTTGAAATCAAAGAAACTCGTTGAAAGAATTTCAGGCGAAAGTTCGATTTCATAGTGAAAACTATTAAAAGAAGAATGGACACGTGTAGGCATAGAAGAAGAAGAAGGACACGTGTAGACATAGTAGAACAGCATCTGGAGAAAAATTGATCGTTCGATCAATTAAAAATGGACGCCATCCTGAAGCGGAAAGCGGCTGCGAGTGGGGGAAATATATTAGACGCGCCTATGCGTGAGAGAAGACGCGCTTGCCTAAGCCCTCTTCTAAATTTATAAGATATAGATATATTTATAGTGTATATATAATATATTATAATTTATTAATTTATTGTTACATATAAGTTATTAAAAGATTGTTATATCTAGGATTGAAATGAATGTATGAGATTAAAATGATTTTTAGTTATGATTTTATTAGCATGTTTTTTTTTTTTTTTAACTTATTGAATTGAATGTTGAGTCTATAAAATGAAATTTTAATATTGTATAAGTTATATAACATATTCTTTACATATAAGTTATAAAACAAACTGAAAAAGTAATAAAAAAAACAGAAGGGTAATTCTGTCATTTTACATATCTGAATTACAACTCCATCAGACATTTCTGCCAACCAAACAGATTATGGAATTGGATTTCAATTCCATTTCCAGCCAACCAAACAGAATATGGAATTGGATTCCAATTCCTTCAGGATTCCAATTCCCTCAGGATTCCAATTCCTTCCAAAACATTCCAGCGAACCAAACGTCACCTAATTATATATGTGATTGTGTTTCTTAATGGATACATTTTTTGTGTTTCACTTGAAAACAAGAACTTTCCATTTTACTCGACGTCTATTGATGTCTAAAATTAAATCTATCCTTTTAAAATGGTTAATAATGTCTCAGTAAGAAAATAATCAATATGTTAAACTTAGGTACTTAACACTTTCAAACAAATATATCAACAATTAGATGTTTTCAACGAAAACAAAAAAAAAAGTCTTAACAGAACTTGTACAAACATCTTTAACAATTTCAAGTTTTTTAAAGCTTTCGGTATAGAAGGTAGAATTCAACATAAAAAATTAAAAATATCAATAATTCAATATGATAAACTTACCGATTTTAGGCTAATGTTTATCCGGATAAACGCTTACAAGTAAAATTAAACTATCATTTACTTACCCGTTACCGGTAAGACTAGTTCGCCAAAACGGTATTGTATGCAATAATTTTCCCACTAAATACCAACCGTGGTAAGATTATCGATCTTTGTCTTAATTAGCTCTTACAGAGTAAGATTTTGGGTTCTTACCATATTCATCCTCTAAAGTAATGTGACTTGGTAAAAGCTTATCCGAATAAGCATTTACCTTTAAGTATCTTTTGAAAATCATTCAACTGCAAGATGTTAGGCTACTTATGCAACTGTAACCATTTGTAGAATGCATAAAAAAACAAACACATAGTTATTGCAATTATACACAGACGTGTATAAAAACAAACACATTTGTTAATTCAACTATAGATTTATAAGGAATAGGATTAAGAGAGATCCAAAGCCCAAAGGCACCCCCAAACAATCCATTGGTAAATTGCTCCTTAAAAAGGTTAGGTATCCAAAACCAACCATAAGGATTGTGGTGTATGGATTAAGGCCCTAGGGATGTGGTGGAATATCTCATATGTCTAAGATTCAAATCCAGGCATACATAGTAATTATGGCTAGTGGATTTATCAGGGGTTGATCACTTACTGAGATTATTCTAAGCATAACTAGGACATCCTAAAAAAACAAAAGGTTAGGATCAAGAAAATTATAAGACATGTAAATCTACAGCAGCGGAAAATTTGGTTTTAAAGAAAAGCAGGGAATGGTAGTTGGTCCCATGAAACTAATTTGTGAAGCTAACAAAAATAAAAATAAAAAGGAACACATGCCATCTTCTATACATATTTGACCAGCCATAGATTCAAATGAAAACTGTAAAAAATAAGAAGTTAAAGAAGTGACACGGTTAATATCAAATTTGACTGGTCAAAACCGGCTTTAATCGGTCAAAATTCGTTTTAAGCCAAAATAGATGGGTAGTTTCATAACTGTTACAAATAGGCCGAAAACGAATAAACTTGTGTGATTCACATATGAACTATATATAATACTATATGTTTATATGTGAACCAATGTAATTCAAATATTAACTATTTTTAACTGATTTGTATATGAAATATACGTTCATATATAAACCAGTGTAATTCACATATTAACTATTTTTAACTTATTCATGTATATACTATAAGTTCATACATGAACCTGCGTAATTCATATATACAATCATATATGAACTTGTGTACTTCACATATTAAATACTTTAAACTAATTCATGTATGAAATATACATTCATACATGAACCTATAATTTATATATATGTTCATATATGAAATTGTGTGATTCACATATTAAATATCTAATTCATATAAAATTATACGTTCATACATGAACACGTGCAATTCACATATTAACTATTTTTAACTTATTTATATAACATGTGTAATTAATATCAATCACGAGTTCATATATGAACTTGTTTGTTGTCTATTTGTAAAAGCTACAAAACTACCTTTCTATCTTCTACATACTTATGCGAAGAATTATCCGGTATTTAACAATCAAAGGTGCAATTGTTTATCAGATGAAGGGCTAGAGACAACTTCTCAACTTCTCATATTTTTCTGCATTTCCCATTTAAACCTCTTCTTACCTGAATAAGTGCTTTAATTTTAAACATGAATTCTCACACTAAGAATAATGATAGATTTTGGTATAAAATTCTTGTGATACACAATTAATATCGCAGAAAATAGCTAGTCGTGACAAGAACTTGATTTGGTTAGGCATGTGGGCTCCATTTTCCATTGGCCCAATTAATCAAATAAAACTTCCCACCAGGAAATGGTTGGTTCAGAAAACTCTATGGTCATACTTCATAGAGGTGCACAGAAAATCCGGTTATCCGATTTTGCACAAAAACTATCCGAATCCGGTTTTATAAAAACCGAATTTTTTTCAAACCGGATCGGATTTTTTCAAACCGGTTTGTTTTCAAACCGCATTTTAACCGGATTGGATCCGATCCGGTTTGACCGGATAACCGGTTTAAACCAAACCGGTTTCAAATCAAACCGGTAATGTCTATGTGGGCTTACTGCTGTTGGGCCTAAAATCCTAATGATAGTCTGATTACTGATAGATCAGGGCCTAATGAGCAATGAGTATTGAGTAATGATAGATCATTGTGAATTGGAGCCCAAATTTTATGGGCCTGAAAGTCCAAGTGTCCAACTAAGTCAAAGTTAGTAAGTCTAATACTCTAATTCATATTATATTTCAATTGAAAAAAAATCCAAGACACTTCCATCATGATCCAACTTTCCATATGTAATTCGCTGAGCCCAATTTAAAAAAAAATCACGGCCCATCAAAAAATCACGGTCCATACCAATTCAGATTAGATTTCAATTGAATTTTCTGAATTTTCTAGCAAAAAAAAAGACCCAATAGAGGACCGGTTTTAGTATAAATCCGGTTAAAAAATATCCGGTTTCAATCCGATCCGAAACCGGTTCCATCAGATATGGATTTTTTCGAAAAAACTGGTTGAAATCTGAACCGGTTTCTAACAAAACCGGTTTCTGACAAATCCGAAAAAAACCGGTTTAGTATAAATCCGGTCTGGATCGGATAAAAATCCGGTCGTGTGCACCTCTAAATTACTTCATGCCAAGATAAATAAAAGTGAGGTATGTTTAGCCTTCAAAATTGTCAAAGATTAGTCGGACTTTGTTCGAAAATTCTTTAAAAAAAAGGATAAACAAAGACTACAAGGAAAGACAAGAAATTAACTATGCTAAATAATGGGGGTGAATTTCTTGAAAATTAGTAATAACAAAATTAATGATACTACTTATTAAAGAAGGGAAAATTTAGTTTAAACAAAACATAATTATAACCATCTATCAAACACTTGTTAAAACTATGTGTAGAATCAAGCATTATAATTTTTGGTGCAACCTATCCATAAGCTGAAAATGGCAAGTTACCAATACGAAAAGACAAAGAATAACAGTAATAGTTCATTTAATTGCAAGAGAGGAGGCTAGGTGATATGCTTAATTATAGTGGAAAACTAATCACAATTGAATAAAATTTCGATCATTTCTTTCAAAGAGCCAAATCACGGTTACTTTGCCACGATAAACCTGTATCGGCCACCATTTAAATTGTCATCAAAATAAAAATAAAAAAACAAAACCCCAATTGAATAAATGGTATATAAACGGAATATAATAGAATAAACAAAAAAAGATGAGCAAGATAATCAAATATAATCTCTACATTAACAAATGTTGGATCTTGCTACATATACTATGCAACAGCAATAGATGCTCCTAATGTTATGGAAATAAATTGCAACATGTACAACACCACAAAAATTAAAATAGTGGTAACTACCATAAAGAAGACCTTATGTCGAATTTGTTGCGTATGATCCACCCCTTCAATATACCTTAACAAATCTAGAATAGAAAATAGATAAAACCAATAAACAGCTAACCAATAGAAGCAAGAAACTTTCTTAGAATCAAATTTTGTTAAACATAATTGCCCTTAATTAGTTTAGTTCACTGTAATAATATGTGGAGTATTAATGACAACATATATAAGTTACATAATCCTTTAAAAGAAAAGGGGGCACTTACTGAATCCTGAAATTCTTTAGAAAACACACAACTATTATTGAAGATGTTGTTGTTGAAGATGTCACAACGACGATTCTTTAACTTCTTTTGGCATAATAAATGATGATGTAACGACTAGGTAGAAATGGCAAAATTTGAGACCATGAGAAAAATTTTAACATTATTAGTGAAAGATGAAAGATAGTCAATGGGAAGCTAAAAAACAGCATATATTTGCAAAAAATTAAATAGTGTTTGCATAACGATCACATTGTTGTAAGTGAACGTAGTAGTCATAGTGAATGTAGTGGTAAAAGTTATATGTAATTCTCATACACGGAGGTCTGTCCCAAGTTATATGATATCCTAACTCAAAACATAAACTATAATCAATAATAAGAAGATCAATAAACAAACTAAACACAACAAAAGAACTCAACCACACAAACTTTTGAGCTCTTTAACAAATTAAACAATGACGGGTGTTTAATGTGACTGATTAAAAACGAGAATGATACATACATATATATATATAGAGAGAGAGAGGGGAGGGTTCAAATGAAAACTCATCATTCATTGCGAACGTGAGGACCACCGAGAGTGTGGCACGTCTCTCGTTCAATTTGAATAATACAATATTATTTACACTGAATATTCATGTATTATTCATGATGAATAATAAAATATTATGATTTTTGTATTATTCATCATGAGTAAATCATGAACATTCGGTCAGAATATTGTTGTATTGTTCAAACTGAATGCGACACGTGTTACGATCTTGGTTGTCCCCACTTTCACAATGAAAAATGAGTTTGCAACCGAACTTTTGCGCGCCCACACACAACACACAGATATATATAATAGAAGAAATACTGAACAATTCAACACGAAAAACCTGGACGTGTCACATACTCTCAACTATTGAACATCTTAATTGAAAGAAGGGTTAATTACATGGGTATGTATCGAACTTGTTACGTTTTATCATTGTATATACTCAGCTTATAAACTTACCATTGTATGTATCGAACTTTCTAAAATTGTCATTGTATGTATCCAACTTTATCAAAACCTCAAGTTCGATACACTTTCGTGACAAGTAGAATACATTCAATGATAGGTTTTGATAAAGTTGGATACATACAATGGCAAATCTAGCAAGTTCGATACATACAATGATAAGTTTATAAGTTGAGTACATACAATGATAAAACGTGACAAGTTCGATACATACCCATGTAATTAACCCTTGAAAGAACTACTATAAATTTGGAGACACTATAAAACTGATGAACTAGCACCTAACATCTGACATAAAAGAATAATTTATAAAAAAAGAAGGTAAAGGAACACCATAAGTGTATGCATACATATCATATCCCTGATAACTTTATAAAATGCCCCAAAATAGTTTACGGCCTACATATATTCAACAAACTAAGATGAAGTACACAAATATAATTGAACAATTTTGCAATCTTTGAAATCATATAAGGCAAGAGAGTTGGGTTGGTGACTTTTGAATAAAGAGGTTAAGCATTTGAATTAGAATCAACGTTTTTTTTTTATGGATAGAGAAATCAACCCTAAAGCGTGAAAGGTCACATGGAATGTATAAATATGAATTTGATAAAAGATGATCCTATAGAGAAAGCATCAATAACTCGTACATTATGTTTTAAAATTGTAATTTGCCTTACATGTCTATAATATCATCAGTTTTCGAAACCTGCATAATGAACCACACTCAAATTAATAACTGTTCTAATCATATAACTCTACCAAGAAGCCAAGCCATGTAGTGTTATACAGATGAATTGTTAAATGGCAGAAGATAGAAGACCATATGTAAGTGAAGAAGTTGGAAGTGATTTAATGATCAACTTCACTTTTCCATTTGTACATAACCTAAAAATCATAGTCATCTGGCCCAAAAAGACCAAAACTTGGCAGAATCGTGGAAACTATTAAAAACATCATAAATATATTTATGTTTAAATAAAACAAAAATAAAAGTGGCTCAAAGACATAAGTTTGCGGCAAAATCATGGACAACTTAAAAAATCAAAAATTCATGCTTGAACAAAACAAAAGCTTATGGCAGAATCATGGAAACCGTTAAAAGAATCAAAAATGTATATTTAAGTTAATATGATATGTACATTTTTAACTCATGGTATTGTTTGATTTTGTTTATATTTAAGTTAAAACAAATGTGCATGTTTTTAGCTTGGAAATGATGTGAATTGGCTTTTTTTTTTACGTCTTCAAGTAAGTAGAAACTTACTAGTTTGTGTAACTCTCGTATCAAGTTGTCTTATAACAAGTTTTGTATCGGAAACAAATTCAAAAAAGAATGATATGAATGCAAACAAAAAACGTGAATCCATGCCAAGATAGATAGATAGATAGATAGCCTTCAAACCATACAAATATCAATATGCACCAGAAATTTTAAGAAGAGTTGATACCTTAAGCATACCCCTCTTGTGCCATATCCTCTTGTTAGGAAAAAAAAAAAAAAATACAACGCTAGTTACATGATTTGATGAATTAGGTATTTTGGACAATGTCTACAAGATATACTTGATATGGTACCAAAGTTTTCTATCACAATATCCTATACCAAATATTAACCAATTATCATTGATATGTAAAAATCTACAAAACGTACTGTAACGACCACATTCATTTTAACAGATATTTAACGAAAATAGGTAACCAAAAAGTGCGGAAGCTTTAATTAAAACATAAAGGTCACAATTCCTCAAAACGGGTCCAAAGTAATTGATTTTAAGAGAAACATTTCTCAAATTTATCCCATTCGTAACCAAAAACATTCCAAAAAAAATATTTAAACTTCATTTCCGAAATCCTTTGTAAACTTCTGAACTGGACCGATCCGAGCTATCAAGCAGGCGCCTTTCCCTTATCCTTGGAAGAGGTACCTGACACTAAACCACATAAACCACAACGGGTTAAGCATAAAGCTTAGTGAGCACAAACCTAGGCTCTATGGATGCAATAACATAACCATAAGCATAACTGTAAACTGGACATGCATCGTAACCAAATGACTCAAGGAATAAACACCAAGAGCACCATGACTGACACTGGTACCAGGCCTCTGAACCCATCTTCCCTAGGGGTAATAAATACCTCCATAGGTACTATCGTGAATATTACATGCCAGCTACATATGAACCACATATACATCATGATCATACATGCATATCAAACATGAACGCAGGTTAATGTACTCACCTGATCACGAGTCTGGAACTACACACTTGAAGAATAAGCACACGTAAAAGCTCAAACACCTATAATACATATGCATAGATACACATATCAAACTCGACCCAAAAAGGAATCAAAGGTACAACCCCGACCCCTAAGCCGAAATGATCTAGCTACGTTAGTCCAATTACTCTCAAACTTCACGGAACATCATGTACCGATATCCCCAGGGGTTTATAAACCCGAAAACCCTAAACGAGCCCTAACGGAAAAAGTTGAAAATTCGAAACAGACAGGTCTTCGCGTTCGCGAAGACCCAGGCTTCGCGGCGCGAAGCTTCGTAGCAATTCGCAGCACTGCTTCGCGGCGCGAGGACCTACCCTTCGCGGCGCGAAGCACCTCCAGAACCCAAAAATCGATTTTTCGACGGGATTTCGATCCAAGGTCCGAAACCTCATCCTTGTCATCGATTTTTGCACCAAAATTACTCAATTAAACATGTCTTTCGATCCCTTAACATAACCCCATGATTTGGCATCCATATAACTTCATTAACTACTCAATTGGTGATCCAAAGATCACCAATTTCACCACTTTCAACCCAAAACCCTAACTTCTATGAACACTTGCAAAAGATCAACGAAATGACATTATAAAACCATAGAAGAATGATTACCTTCGATCTTAAGCACCGACGACGATCAAATGCTACTTGCTAACCCAAAAGAAGATCCTCCCTCTTGCAATTTCTCCAAAAATCGCCCAAGGCTTCTCCCCTTCTCTCAAAATCGTAAACTGACCAAATGAGAGGTTTTGGGCTTTCAAGCCCCTTATATCCTAACATGGCTAACCCTCAACTTCCAACAATAACAATCTAGTCCTCCAACCTGAAAGTTTACACAAACGACACCGACTTAACTTAATCTTAACATTTCCAGTTATAAATATTAACTTTGGGAAAAAGGGGTGTTACAACTCTTCCCCACTTAACAAGATTTCGTCCCCGAAATCGCTCAGTCGTGGAAAAGCTTCGGATTGTTGGATCTCATCTCCTCTTCCGGCTCCTAATACCATTTTGAGTCATTCCGCGTTCCCATTGTACTTTCACCAAACCTATTTCCTTAATTCTTAAGGATTTTGTCTACATTTCTAGGATAGCGATTGACCTCTCTACAGTCAAATCATTCATCAACCTGAATGCCGTCAAAAGATCATGAGATGACACCTCGACCAAATACTTTCTTAACCAAGAAGCATTACCAGCGATGTGCTTCTGACTAAGCTCTGACGGTAACTGAAGGCGATAAGTTACCTGCCCAATCCATGTAACTATCTTGAATGATCCAATAACCTTGGACCCAACTTTCCCTTCGTTCAAAGCTGTGTTACCACTTCCCAAGTTGACACTTTAACTAATACATCATCCCCCACATCCAAATCTAAGTCTAACCTTCCCCTCACTTCATAACGTTCAAACAACTCTGAGTAGTTTCAAATCTTTCTTTGATCATCCGGATACTCTCAGTCGTCTTCTATACTAATATCATACTGTTCATCCTCATTGACGTACTTCTTCTCAACAAATGGGAGTTCTGCACCTCCTCTCATACATCATATCATACAGAGGCAGACCGTTACTGGCATGAAATTTCTTATTAATAGGATTCAGCCAACGGTTATTAGGTGCCCCAACTACTCCAACATACACAAACTCTTAACATATCCTCCCACTTTACCTTCACTCTTAAACACGCCCACACCTTCCCACCTACTTGGAACATCTCTTTTTCATTCTTAGCTACTAGTAATCCGACCTTAAGTCCTTTTTCAATATGATAGCATCAAGATGAATAGAGAACTTCATCTAACAAGGTCTGACTAGCTTTAGCTGATACTGGTAGCCACACACGGCCATCCCAATCAAGGGACCATGACCATCAGGTATTGGCTGAGCTAATTGAACTCTGGTCCTTTCTTTCTTCCATTCTTCACACTACTTCACTTTACGACCGCTTAATCGTATTAACTAATGAGGTTATCCCTGACATCCTCCTTAAAGGTATTCCCAAGAGGAACACTATGCATTCTTATTCTTAACGCATTTGCCACTACATTAGCTATACCCAAATGATAATGGGTACCACAATCATAACCCTCTACAACATCCATCCCTCCTCTCTGTCACTTGTTCAAGATTTATTGACTCATGAATTAATAAAGGTAGTATCGCCATATCTTACCATGATAACTACCCCTGTGAACTCTAAATCATGAGTCGCATAACTTACTTCGTACGTCTTTATCAGATGGAACACATAACTGTTCACTTTCTTAAACAACAATTCTCCCCCACTTGGAGTTCAAACCATTATTCTCTATGCTTCACACTCTAAATGAGCGTGACCACAACTAAGCTAATCCATACTAACCATCTCGTTAACTTATTTCATTACAAACTATTCATATTTGCTATTCTCATGATTATCCAAAAACACATAATATTTTCACCCAATAGCTCATTTCTACAACATCACAATGGGTATTGCCTTATCTAGGCCAGTTACCCTACATATGGTAATATAATATTACCTTCCGACTTTGCCCTTCTTGAATTTAAACGAACCACAACTTTCACGATTACTTCATTTGGCCCCAGCAACCAAATCCGACAATCTCTACTTGACCCTCGAAGCCTACGGGTGTAACCACCAGTGTAGGAAACACAAGAATCAAGCAAAGATCAATCTGGATAACAGGATCGGCCTCCATAACTCCCCATACTCAAACTTACTTCAACTATCTCTTACCATCTTATATAAAACTTATCAATTAGTCAATCCAAAATTTCTTCTAAATCTACGTCTTCCTATAAGGATCTATTAAATTAGTCGTTAACTCCGTTAATCATGATGATGCATTAACGACTTCCTTCATGAACTAGGTTTCCCAAATGAACCCCCTCCTTCCTGGATTCTATAAACCATCCAATGAGGGCATAAATTACTTTCTTACCAAATTGCTAACGTCTCAGTCTTGGGACTTCACTTGTAAGCCTTCCTCTATCATAAACAACGGGGTCTAAAATCGACCGTCATGGCTATACCTTTACATCTAACTCTCAGAACTTTCCCCTACGCTTCACTCGATCCTTACCATGACCTATTGAGTTCATAGCCTTCATGTATAATGTCACAATGTTTTAAATTATTTTTATACACTTGAAAATTTTCAATATGCTCTATAACACGAAACAATTGTAGTATGCATAGCACAATATTGTCATAAGTACATAGCCATTCGTCTGATGATTTCGAGAATCATCGATGCACACCACATGACATGACACCATTATGCGCTGCCAAATGACGCAATGCTAATAATGTGTGTTTAAATAAATTTTTATCACTTGCAAAATACCCAATAAAATCCCTTACACCATGTGAGTTCGATAACTCTCCTACTTATGGGCGAGGTAACAACATGCCCAATAGTTCCAGTCATAAACTTGTGTAAATAAATGTTGTCGTATTTTTCCACAATTAATACAAAAATCATTCAATCTTGAAAGAGGTGAACATCTTTATCAATCACGAAATAAATAAATAAAGAAAATATCTTCAAGCGACAACATAGGTTTTCTAAAAACACGTTTTCTAAATACCAACTTTTCCCAAAAAGGTTTAATAAGTTCTATGAGAAAAACAATACTTTTCATTTTTGACAAAATTACAATACATAAATTTCAATTTCAACATGAAGGCTATTCATTCGGTCATGGTCAACCACTTACATTCCAACAATTTGCCAATTAGCTTGCTTTCTTTCTTCTATCTTGCTTCTCTAATTTAGGCTCTCTAGCCCAAAGCTTCCGTGTATCTGATGGAATTCAATCCGCCTTACTATCACTACACATACTCTTATCTATGACTCCAGTATCCCAATGTATCCAATCGTCTTTATTCCTTCGTTTAGAACATAATTCGGACAATAATTCCGAACAAGTGAGCAATTGCTCTAAAAGCTGGTTGGTAGTCTCATTCATTAATTTAGTAATTCATATCATCGCCACAACGTCATTGATCAACTTATCTACCTATAACTGAGGTACTTATCATTTTCTAACAAAATAGAGAATGATTCCCATGCTATACTCTCTACTTTCCCTAAAAGACTGGGAAGTAACTTATGAAAAACTTCCCTTATCCCCGCTACAACCACTTCCTTTAAATCGGAAGCTTCTGAATTCTCCCTACCACATGGTCTATCACCTTGACTTTCACTGTCACCACTCTAACTCATGAAACAATACCTCCTAAGAAGGATTCTTTTCTTCAGTTCCAACTCACCGCTAAGAAAAGCCATAAAGGTTTTCTTTCCACTATCCAACTTAACCATACTGATTTAATAACATGACTTCTTAGACACTAGATAATACATCGCACACAATTGGGGATAATTCCCTCCTAAAATCCCTATTAGTATCTCAAGGTTCCTTATGGTTCTGTCAAAACCAAACTTGTATCGGCTATGTGAGAATCGTGCTTCGAACCCTTAGGCAACAATTCAATAAGAACATGCCAAAGAGTTCCCCACAAGATTCCAATCCAACGATACATAATTGATCTTCATTTCACCACTTGGCATCCTGATTTACTGATTAGCCAACTAAGTGTACTGACTGAACACATGCATTCTACTTATACAATCATATCCATTGCCAACATAACGAGGACACCTTGGTCCATAACCCATGCTAATCCATCTTACTTAGCTATAAAAATCAACATGCTCATGATCCCACCAACCCTACCTCGCTTGGTTCATAAACTGTTCTCACGACTTGGTCAAGCCCAAATGGTACAATGTAATTGCAATGGTATGGGTGTAACAACTCGTCCCACATGGATAGGAAGTAGAAGAAGTTAGCACCTTATAAGCCTCAAGTCATGGGCTACCAATAACTTCCACCATGGTTTTTAGTTGGACTCGAAGTTATTGGGCCAGCCTATATCTTTGGGCTTTGGGGTGTTACAGAATGGTATCAGAGCTAGGACCGGGCCGATGTGCACAACGGGGGTGTTGTGTCCGTAAGGGGGGAGAGTGTAACAGCTAGTCCCACATCGGCTGGTGAGGGGAACGAAGCACTCCTTATAAGGTGTGTTGATACCTCACCTGGTGAGACGCGTTTTGGGTTGTGACCTGGACTGGGCAACTCCAAAGCAAAACCGTGAGGGAGTAGGGGTGACCGGTTAGGGCCATGTGTCTCCAAAGCGGACAATATCGAACCACGGTCGCCTGGGCTGTTACAGATGGTATCAGAGCTAGGACCAGGCCGATGTGCACAGCGGGGGCGTTGTGTCCGTAAGGGGGGGAGAGTCTAACAGCTCGTCCCACATCGGCTGGTGAGGGGAACGAAGCAGTCCTTATAAGGTGTGTTGATACCTCACCTGGTGAGACGCGTTTTGGGTTGTGACCTGGACTGGGCAACTCCAAAGCAAAACCGTGAGGGAGTAGGGGTAACCGGTTAGGGCCCTGTGTCTCCAAAGCGGACAATATCGAACCACGGTCGTCTGGGTTGTTACAATGGGCCCTTATACCATTATAATTTACACCCTACACTTTTAGCCTTTTCGTCATCATGATAGAGTCGTTTTCCCAAACTTGGTTCATACACATAACACATAAAACATGTACCACTACTTGTACTCCTAGTAGCAGCTAACTGTACATTAGAGTGTCATAGGCATTCATAAAAATCTCCATTAGTTTACATATACATGTCATCAACATACTTATTTCATAAAACTTTCAAATGTCAACATATCATTCATAAGCACATCTTACATGCATAACCGAGATTAACATAAACATCATAACAATTCATAACATCATATTACCCATCAGGGTATCATAAACTAAAATACACAACCATTGCATTCATATCAACCACACTTAACACCTAACGATGTTCATACATAATCAACATGTCATACTTAGTACTTACTCAATAGAGTTTAGGGTGCTCACCCCCGTCTTGATGCTCCGGATCCCAGTTCAGCTTTAACTCCCTTCTCCTTAAAACAAAACTTTATTTTCTTTGGTTACACTGTTTTGAAAACACGAACTCTTGGGTTTGAGTTCAAGTATTCACTACTCGTGAACACCCGAATCCCTCAAACCAAGGCTCTGATACCAATTATAACGACCACATTCATTTTAATAGATATTTAACGAAAATAGGTAACCAAAAAGTGTGGAAGCTTTAATTAAAACATAAAGGTCACAATTTCCTCAAAACGGGTCCAAAGTAATTGATTTTAAGAGAAACAATTCTCAAATTTATCCCATTCGTAACCAAAAACATTCCAAAAAAAATATTTAAACTTCATTTCCGAAATCCTTTGTAAACTTCTGAACTGGACCGATTCGAGCTATCAAGCAGGCGCCTTTCCCTTATCCTTGGAAGAGGTACCTGACACTAAACCACATAAACCACAACGGGTTAAGCATAAAGCTTAGTGAGCACAAACCTAGGCTCTATGAATGCAATAACATAACCATAAGCATAACTGTAAACTGGACATGCATCGTAACCAAATGACTCAAGGAATAAACACCAAGAGCACCATGACTGACACTGGTACCAGGCCTCTGAACCCATCTTCCCTAGGGGTAATAAATACCTCCATAGGTACTATCATGAATATTACATGCCAGCTACATATGAACCACATATACATCATGATCATACATGCATATAAATCAATCAACGCAGGTTAATGTACTCACCTGATCACGAGTCTGGAACTACACACTTGAAGAATAAGCATACGTAAAAGCTCAAACACCTATAATACATATGCATAGATACACATATCAAACTCGACCCAAAAAGGAATCAAAGGTACAACCCCGACCCCTAAGCCGAAATGATCTAGCTACGTTAGTCCAATTACTCTCAAACTTCACGGAACATCATGTACTGATATCCCCCAGGGGTTTATAAACCCGAAAACCCCAAACGAGCCCTGGTTGAAAATTCGAAACAGACAGGTCTTCGCGTTCGCGAAGACCCAGGCTTCGCGGCGCGAAGCTTCACAGCAATTCGCAGCACTGTTTCGCGGCGCGAGGGCCTTCCTTCGTGGCGCGAGGGCCTACCCTTCGCGGCGCGAAGCACCTTCAGAACCCAAAAATCGATTTTTCGACGGGATTTTGATCCAAGGTCCGAAACCTCATCCTTGTCATCGATTTTTGCACCAAATTACTCAATTAAACATGTCTTTCGATCCCTTAACATAACCCCATGATTTGGCATCCATATAACATCATTAACTACTCAATTGGTGATCCAAAGATCACCAATTTCACCACTTTCAACCCAAAACCCTAACTTCTATGAACACTTGCAAAAGATCAACGAAATGACATAATAAAACCATAGAAGAATGACTACCTTCGATCTTAAGCACCGACGACGATCAAATGCTACTTGCTAACCCAAAAGAAGATCTTCCCTCTTGCAATTTCTCCAAAAATCGCCCAAGGCTTCTCCCCTTCTCTCAAAATCGTAAACTGACCAAATGAGAGGTTTTGGGCTTTCAAGCCCCTTATATCCTAACATGGCTAACCCTCAACTTCCAACAATAACAATCTAGTCCTCCAACCTGAAAGTTTACACAAACGACACCGACTTAACTTAATCTTAACATTTCCAGTTATAAATATTAACTTTGGGAAAAAGGGGTGTTACACGTACCAACCAACTCTATTTGATACCAATCTAACTAATAACCATGTTTTTTGATTGATACATGTTGATACCGGTTTTTCAGAAATTTTAAGCTACATATATAAAAAAAAGCTTAAGTGATATTTTACGATTTTAGATGCATATAAATATATAATATTTGATTGTTTTTAATTGTAGTAAATATTGAATAAAACATGCAAACATACAAATTATAATACCATACAATTTACAAGAAAAAATAAAATTTTGACCTTGAAAATTGCATAAATTACAAGTTTGCCATACTTATTCCATTTAATAGAAAAAATAAACCTTTGACCTTAGAAAATGCATAAATTACGATACTCCTTAAATTACAACATTGTCATGATTGAATTATAAGGCTACAACTTTAGCTCCTATGGTTTAATATTTATATCGATTTTCATCCGTCCTCTTTAACAACTGCTTTACTTTCAACTGTGTGGTGTTTATTTTTATTTCATTTTCATCTTTTCATTTAACTTTGTTAAATTAAGTAGTTAACTTATTTAAAAAGCCTTTAATTAAACTACATATTTAGTCATTATTGTAGACCATTCTTTATATTTTGTATTCTCAACCTAAGTAATTCACATTTTTTTACTTATTATTTATTTTATTAATTGATTTTGTTTTATTGATTAATTATAAATTATTGTAACTTTAACAAAAAAAAAATAATCAAATACTATTGATAAGTATATAATATTTTTTTCTAGCTTTATGTTAAAATCTTTTAACTTTTTCTTTTTTCTATCTACTACAATTCACAACCCGACATGAAATCTGGACTCTTAATAACTAATACTTAAATAAAAAAAGTTAAAATTTTATATAAGTCAATAGGATGGTATTAATAGTGTACACCAACCACATTTACAAACTTAGATAGTCGACTTAAAAAAGAAAGTAATGAAAGAAAATGTATAAGAGCATCTCCAACAGCATTGCTAAAATAGAAAAAAAGTGAGTTTTTTCTTCCTAAGTTGCTCCAACAGCATTGCTAAACCAATTGCTAAAATAGAAAATTTTAGGATTTTCTCTAAATATAGAGATTTCTCCAAAACTTCTAAATGATGAGAGAGAAACATATTTTTAATGCATTCCACCAATGACATAATTTATTTTTTAAAAGTTTTTAAAAAGTTTATTGGGATAATAAATATAATGTATATTTTAATAATATAAATGATGATAAAGCCTCTAAAATAGCAATGCTGTTGGAGATCAAAAAATAAAATTTTAGAAATTTTGATCTCTTATTCTCTAATTTAGAAAAAATATAGCAAAGCTCTTGGAGATGCTCTAATAAATAATAATGGTGACCAAATGAGCCAACACGAACCGGTGTGGTCGGTCAGGGCCCAAATACTTTTCCAGAACAACAACAACAACAACAAAGACAAGCTTTAACAAGTTGTACATTTTACATCATGAGTTGTACATTCATCGCTGGCCAGCCTCAATTATATCACCACCATTTTTTCATAAAAAATCTTCAAGAGAGAGACACAGATCGAAATTGGCGCCCCTTTTTTCTTCAATCTTCTTCTTCCTTCTTACACTAACTACTGTTGCTTAATCTCAATCTCAAATCTCTTTTGATTTGAAATCAATTAAGCTTATTCTCCATGTCTTTGCGTAGAAGAACTTTGCTCAAAGTCATCGTCCTTGGCGACAGTGGGTATGTATCTATATCTATATATATATATATATATATGTTTGATTTAGGGCTCCATTTTTCTTCAAATGATTTCACTTTGATTTTGTGTTTTCAGGGTTGGTAAGACGTCTTTGATGAATCAGTATCCTACTACTCACTCTATTGATTTCTTTCTGTTACTTTTTTTTTTCAATTGTTGTTTATACAGTTGAGCATCTAAATCTGCTTATATACTCCAACTTTTGTGTATTTTCTTTTTTAAACTTTTGATGGAGTTAGTTTATTTTCAGTTTCTTCTGAATGTCTTGCTTTATGAAAATGTGGTTTTAGAAGGTAGGGCTTAAATAGGTGGGGCTTAAATAGTTCAATTAGCCAATTAGAAAAATGACTTTATTCAGTTTGTAAGATGTGTATTTCTTTTTTTTTTTGTGTGGAATGATGCTACTTTTAAGTTTTAACAGATAGGAATGAAATGACAGTGCTGAACCAGTTCTATTGGTACTAGTGGACTAGGAATGACCTGTAATACCGAACCTATAGGTATAACCTTTCGCTCAATACCGGTTTGCCCAGGTCTTCACCGAGTTTTTCCGTGTTCTTGGACTCCATAACCTATTGGGTGGAACCGTAAATACTTGGTCACCAGGCATTGGAAATTGCAGGATAATAATGTTGTACACATACATCTATTGGTTATTGTTGTTTTTTAACTGCTTCTAAGATATGTACATAAGAAATTCAGTCAGCAATATAAAGCTACTATTGGAGCAGATTTTGTCACCAAAGAACTACAGATAGATGACAGGCTTGTCACTTTACAAGTGAGTTTTGGTTCCTTTCTAATTGGTATTTATCCACTATGTGATTTTTGTTTATCGTTATAGGCATGATTTTGTTGACTCATGGTAAAATTTCATTTGCAAGATATGGGACACTGCTGGACAGGAGAGGTTTCAAAGTCTTGGTGTTGCATTTTATCGTGGAGCAGATTGCTGTGTTCTAGTGTATGATGTAAATGTGATGCGATCTTTCGATACGCTTGACACCTGGCACGAGGAATTTCTTAAGCAGGTATGTTTTTGATTTTCTTATAATATTATGATCGTTTTTTTTTTCATGAACCTTCTTAGGTGATTACTGTTTACCTGGAACTATGAGTTTGTATATTGCATTCAACGTTATCCTGCTATTCTTCATTGCCCTTTGTGAGCTATGCTGTTTTGGTGCTGAGTCATGAAAGTGTACTACAATATGAACTTACTATACTTGATGTTAGAATTGGTCTATGACAACACATTATGCTTGAAACTACTAGACAGCATCAACATGATAAGTTTGAAAGGCGACCCATTAAATTGGGATTTGACAACATATGATATTTTAGAATTCGGTGGTCTTACTCTTCGGAGAAATTTGTGCTCATAGAAAAGATATGTACATTGAGCTTTGACTAATTGGTAGTGATTAGTGGGAGTGTTTAGATGTTTCAGTCTGTCTTATACTCTTATTTACCACTCTACTGGGTACATAAATCTAGATGGTATTTTCAGTTTTGGCACAAAAATTGAAATTATACTTATAGTGAACAATGTGTGTTTCGGAAACAATAATTTTGGCTTATGCGTGCAAATGTTTATTAAGCACCTTACTTGTAGGGGATATATATTATATTATATTTGAATATGTACCTTCTTTGCAGTTCATTTCATCGTAGCTAATCAAACTTCATACTTAACTGTTTCTGTTCTTGAGAACTCTTCTTGTGTCGCAAAGCAACGGTTTTTGACCGTTGGATTGCAGAAGACTAGACTAAGGAAAAGCATCATGTTCATACTAGAGGATTGGTCCCATAGGTCGGTAAGGAGGCCAATATTTTGTGGTCACTTAATTAAAATGGGGAATGACAAGTGAAAGTCAAACCTACCACCAGCTTCATCCTATCTTATAAGATGAGAGGATGACAAAGAAATTTCAATGAGCTTTACCTCCTAAAAGCACTGAACGATGCTTTATCTAGTAGTTTTCCTCGTGAAGGGAGAGAGAGAAAGAGACAGGGATCCTGTTAATAGATGTCAAAGGCTAGTGAAGCTACTTTTTTGGGGTTAGAGATGTAGAATATGTAGCAAATGCACTTGATCAACTCTGAAAGAAGCTAACAGAGGCGTGTATTGTAAACATTCAATCGATGCTAATTCTTTATAGTGTTTCAGGCAAATCCACCAGACCCCAGTACTTTTCCTTTCATATTGCTTGGCAACAAGATTGATATAGATGGTGGCAACAGCCGAGTGGTAAGGTTTCACTATATTAATTATATTTTCAACTTTTGATATTTCTTGCAATTTACTGAAAGTGTCTGCATTTAGGTTTCTGAGAAGAAGGCAAGGGAATGGTGTGCTGCAAAAGGGAATATACCTTACTTTGAGACATCTGCAAAGGAAGACCATAACGTGGATGCTTCATTCCTGTCTATCGCCAGAACTGCGATGGCAAACGAGCATGAGCAGGATATGTAAGTGCACATAAAACACAGTACATGTTTACAATTAGTGCTCGTTTCAATTGTCTTTTTGTCAGATTTGCATTACATTTAAGGGTATCATATTGATCCAGACCAGTCTGGTTGATTCTTCAGTTGTGTAGGTTGGCAACATTGCGCTTTATGGTTTATGAAGTGCTTGTTCTTTTTTTAGTGGAAGTGTTAGAACTTAGAACTAGAAGCTGCGAGTAACAGTATAGTGAAACTATGAAAAAGTGTGTGGAGTGGCTAAAATTGCTCTCTCCTTCTTACCCGCTTGATTTCTGGTTGGGTAAGGAACCACCACACAGTCCAGAAGCTTGTCTTCTAATATCAACCTTATAAAGTTGGGAGCCATTCTGAATTCTTGAAACCATAGCATACATCAACTGGACAAAGATTTATTAGAAAGGGGTGGGGGTCTTTTGGTATTGAGCTTGGAATGATATGGGGTTGTGGCATTCCTGTTAGATTAATAACTTAGGGGCCGTTTACTAAACACTTACTCGGTTAAGCACTTACCAAGTCATATTACCTTACCGAAAGCATACTGCAAGGATAAGAATCTTACCCCGGTAAGAGCGAAGGCAAGGATGAGGGTCTTACCCGGTAAGTGAGCGTCTTCATCTCTTACCATGGTTAGCACTTACCGGGAAATTGTTGCATACAATACGTTTTTGTGAACTAAAATCTTACCTGGTAAGTTAGCAATAGTGTTGAATTTTGTTGGTAAGCACTTACTTGGGTAAGCGTTTGGTAAACGGGGCCTAGTCTTAAGTACAAGTTTTACCTTGTTAAAAAATTGGTGGGACGTTTTTAACCTGTTCTCCTTATCTGGTTGACATTGAGTTATGTGTGTTAGAGTCAAAGTTTCTAATGATTTTGATCAGCCAAGTTTATAATTGCAAATGGTTGGTGAAACAAGTAAAATCTATGGTGAAGAATAGATCTTCTTCCAAGTTCCAACCAGCTTATCCTATACAAGATGACTTCTAGGTTGAAAGATTGTAGTAATTAGACACATTACTGCTCTCTTTATTGCCACTGGTGTAGTTGTGGTACTTGGTAATTATATACTTATAGAATGTGAAAACTGCACCAAGCATCTGCTAGTGTTTATAACATCTTCAAATAGGAAGTGGATGCAGAAATATATGTAATCAACATTAAAAAGTATATTGTGGAGCCTTCACGTGGGCCCTGCAGCTCCACCATGCCCATCTTCAGTTTTGCACATAGCACTGCATATTCTTTGTTGAGCTTCATTACTCATGAGTCATGACATGTATGATGTTCTAAAGTTTCACCGTACACTGTTATATATCTAACAATATGAATGTCTTCAACTTCAAAGTTATGTTATGGGTGTTTCATGTCCTAGAAAGCTATCAACATACGTTTTGTTGTTCCATCCCACACAAATTGCAATGTTTTATTTTGGGGAAATTTTCAGGTTAAATATTACTCCTTTCATCTTAAAATAAATGTCCATATCTCATATCTGTATTTTAGTTTACCCAGTAGTAGGTGTGAACTTTCAAAAGTGTTCACTTATTTTAAGTTATATTTTTATGAACACAGATCCCTTAGATTTTAGGCAAAAACTTTAGGGGCAGTTTCCAACATCCTAACTGTTTTGACATATGGTTGAGCTTTGTGAGTTGTGACAATAACCACATGAAAGAATGGCTTCAGTTATAACGCATCTTAAACCATCCAATAGTGGATTTAGCTGCTAGGATTAAGCTACCTGTTGAAATTAATGATATAATCATAATATGTTTTTAGTTATTAGATTATGTTTAATCTTAAATTATGTATGGGTCAAGTATATGTGAAACGGGTCAGTCCATACCCGTCTGAAAATCAGTTAAGTTCATAGAAAGGGTTGTGTCGATTAGGAAGAGAGGTGTCTGTTGGGAACCAAGGCAACCCTTGTGAACAGTCACAACTGCCGGTAACCACCACCACCGAACAGTCGCGTCTGTTCAAAAGCACCCTTTCAATTAGTATATATATGTGTGTAATCTGGTCTGTAAATTTTAACGATTATTTTATCAATAAAGATTACTTTGTTTATTTGTTCAATCGTTCATAGATAGGCAATTTGCCAACATCCAACATCCTAACTGTTTTGACATATGGTTGAGCTTTGTGAGTTGTGACAATAACCACATGAAAGAATGGCTTCAGTTATAACGCATCTTAAACCATCCAATAGTGCATTTAGCTGCTAGGATTAAGCTACCTCAAAGGTATCTCCCAAACTCTAGAAGATCCAGCAAAATAGAAATGAGAGACGAGAGATGGAAATTAGGGGTGTAAGAAGAAAGATGTTGGAGGAAATATATGAACACGAGCATGATGACATCTATCTATCTAAACGGGGATGTCTTGTTTCCTGGTTAATAGAGATGATGGATTGAGCAGTAGGGGGAAAACATGTGGGGCTCATATGCTTTTAGTACGACCTGCAACTCTTATCTTGGTGGCTGGGCATTGCATATAACAAATTTTTTTTTCTTCTGAAAGGATAACAAATTTTTTTTAACTTCATCCACTATAGTTTGTGATAAGTTTTTGTGTAAATGCGAGTTAGGATTATTGCATTTCCTCCAGAGAATTGCTTTCTATGATCGTTTTGTTGTCAAATATAACAACATTCTCTAGATATGTGTTTAGAAGAGTGATGATCTTTTTGTGCTGACAGGCCTCTTCAAAAAACCAGAACTGATGAATAAGATGGCAACTTTGATGATTGTTATATATTTACTCAATATAATTACTTTACCTATTATGATCACAATTTTTACTTTAGCTATAATTTTAATTTGCTAATCTAATGTTTTTGATGCTACCCTCTATAATGTAGATTTGTCTCCGAATTGAAGTTTCAATTCAAATATCTTAGGGGCGTTTTGGTTCGCAAGAATGTAATGGAATTGGAATGGTGAAATCCTCTGACCAAATTCCATTCCATCATTTTGTTTACTCAAGGGGTGGAATGGAGTTGTATCAAATAGATTTTGAAATCCATAAATCAAGGGATCCTCAATTCCTTCCATGTACCCAAGGATGTGGATGTCAATTCCATCAAGAATAGAAAGACTATTTTACCCTACTACCACAACTCACTCAACACCACCACCCTCACTGCCGACCATCACCACCACCACCATCATCACGCCAAAAAAAATCATAAACTGGTATTTTAATCTTGTCATTTTTGTTGCCAATTCCAAGCTACATTCTATGAACCAAACAAACAGTTTAATTCGTTTGACAGATTCCATCATGTTTCCTGCCAACCAAACGTGTGGTCGAATTCTTTCAGATTCCAATTCCCCAGATAGATTTCATCTTATCCAACAAAAACAGCCAGAACCCCCCACCCTCTTCTTAGGGTTTGATGATTGTGGGTTACCATTGTTGCATGATGAGAATCGTAGGCATTTATTTAGGTCAGGAAATTATAACATCTTGTTGTAGATCTTTAACTCGTGAGTCGTGATAGTGGGCTAACAACTGTTTCTGTGTGGGATATACATATACTGCATATATGTTCTTTTGTTTGGTATGGATGCAAAATCAGGATGTGAATTGTGATGATAAATAACTTATAAAATTTTGGGTTTGTGGAACAGATATTTTCAGGGTGTCCCTGAGGCGGTACAAGAAACAGAGCAGCGAGGTGGGTGTGCATGTTAATGTTAATCATACGAAAGGCTTCATCTCTATCATACTCGTTTGTTGGTGTTGTCACCCTTGGCATTTTTATACGTGAAGGTGGCGCTCACGATTCTTGTGTTTTTTTCTCTTTCTATTGGTGTTAAAGAGATAGCAGCTTCCCCTTTTTTCAAAAGTGTATGGTTTTCGTGTATCAAAATTAATCCGATTTTCTTGTGAAAGGCTATATTGAATTTTTTTGGATGTTTTCTACAACTGTTAAACTACTGTTGCTTTGCTCTTATGAATGTATGGAAGATTATATGCATTTTGGTTTGGTTTGAAAATTATTGAGCTCAATGACTTGTTCAGCCTCTATGTTAAGCTTTATTTATGTGCTGTCTATATAAATCTTCTTTTTTTTCCTTTAGACAACTTAGTCCATGGTTTAATTATAAACAAAAAAACAATAGAACAACCCTTTAACCTTAAAATGAGCATTATACCATTTTCTTCTATTTTTACATTATTTTAATAAATTTAAAAGTAAATGTATTTGGTCATTGAAATGAAACACTATGGTTATTCCATTTAAAAATAAATTTTGAGGGTTAAACCGTAAAACGAACGAAACTTTGAGGATTAAAACATTATTTAAATGAAACAGTATGGTTATTCTATTTAAAAACAAACTTTGAGGGTTAAATCGTAAAACAAACGAAACTTTGAGAATTAAAACATTATTTAAATGAAACAGTGTGGTTATTCTATTTAAAAATAAACTTTGAGAGTTAAATCCCAAAACAAACAAAACTTTGAGGATTAAAACATTATTTAAATGAAACAGTATGGTTATTCTATTTAAAAACAAACTTTGAGGGTTAAATCGTAAAACAAACGAAACTTTGAGAATTAAAACATTATTTAAATGAAACAGTGTGGTTATTCTATTTAAAAATAAACTTTGAGAGTTAAATCCCAAAACAAACAAAACTTTGAGGATTAAAACATTATTTAAATGAAACATTATGGTTATTCCATTTAAAAATAAACTTTGAGAGTTAAACCGTAAAATAAACGAAACTTTAAGAATTATTCCGTGTTTTACCCGTATATAAAACCCATAAAGTATTTTCCAAAAAAAAAACCATAAAAACAAATTTGTAATTTACTATATTTTATACAACCTGAAAATCTGACGAAATGATGTGAAGAAGGAGATGCATATAGGTAGCAGAAGCTTGCAGAGAGATGGGATGTGTCGTGTGGTTAAAAAAGAGTGGTACTTTTACTACAGATCTATTATCAACTTTTTACTTGATGTAATATTCCTTATGTTTCTACCAAATACCAACATCACCCCTATCCTAGGTTGTGATATTTAAATAAAAATGAAAGAATGTGGTTTCTAATCAAATATTTAAAACGCGTACAAGTGTATAGTCCAACTATCTCCTGCTTTTCTCTCGACTTTATCGACCACCCCCTCCTTCATCTGTCGGAACATCTCTGTTAACCCACATCCCTAAGAGAACTCCCCCGAATCAGCCACACGCCATGTCTCGAAAACACTCACATACTAGTGAGGATTCATTCTTCTACGACTATAACTTTTGATGATAGATTTGCATCTCGATCTCTCTAATATATAGAGTGAAGGAAAATGGTCCAGTATGCTTTTTGGCCCTCCATCTCCTAATGCATCTAGAGTTTGCAAAGCATACCAACAGGTCAGACGTGAATGGGTCTAAGATATGGTATTATAAAGGGTCATACCCATATGAGCAAAAAAGTTAAGGTGAGAAATGTTAAAAAGGAGATTTTTGCGGACTTTTAATCTCAAAAGAGTATGAATTGCGTTTTAAAAGAAAATTCAGCCGATGCATCTTATTAAATATTAATCTTCAACTAGAACTGATCCAAAAGTAGAAACCATTTATTACCTTTCTATAATAACCCTCATTCTCACAACCCAACATCCAACACCGGTTGCCTTATATAAAAAATATTTCTAAATGAAAATGAAAATGAAATTGAAAGAAAAATAAAATTGATAAACTAGATATATATAAATAAAAAGATATGTTGTTAAGTAGTTATTGTTGCAAACTAAACGACTTAGAGATTAACAACAATACAATACACATTGTGATCTCATACGCTAAAAATAGAGATGCCGAACTAATTAGTTTGACCGGGACCTCCGTTGCTAATCGGCTTCCTTGGCGGAGGGCGTCTTCTTGCAGTTCCCTGTATACATGCCATATTTATGAGTTCTCGTTGATATCAACTTAAGTGTGAGTCAAATAGAATACAGATATATAAGGGGCGAGGTTTAAATGAGAAGTAGAGAACTGATCCTAGCTGTTCAACCCGTTAACATTTGTGGTTTTGACTGTGACGGACCGGATAATTAATCGCATAGGTATGTAGAACACAAAAGAGTAGTTTTGCAACTTTAACAAATAGACGACAAACAAGTTCATGATATATGAATTATATAGTTCATACAAGAATTAGTTAAAAATTGTTAATATTGAATTACATAGATTCATGTATAGTTCATATATGAATCATTTAAACACAGTTAATATGATAATTAGACAAGTTCATGTATGAACGTATAGTTCATATATGAATCAGTTAAAAATAATTAATATGTGAATTATACAAGTTTGTATATGAATATATAGTCCATATGTGAAGCACACATGTTCATATACGAACCCGTTTTCCACATACTTGTTACAGTTACGAAATTATCCCTCTATTTTTGGCATGGTCACAAAGATGGATCAGTCACTAATCAAATTTAATCCTAGCTGTATAAAGGGCCAAGATCATTTCTCTACTTCTTTTTAGTACTTCTTATTTTAACCTATATATATAGAGAATATATATATATATATATACATAAATTGAGACAACAGTTAGTAACAATCAAAATTATCTGTCTATTTAAATGCTTGTTTTCAAGAATCATGAAAATATAGGTGTTAAGCTTCTTATTTTTTGGAAAAGAATTCATCTAAACTTTGCTTAAACTATACTTTTGGTAATTTGATAATTAAAATATGGTCATCTGAGACTAAGTTTGGATATAGAATTCTAAGTCTGTATAATTAACATATGATTTGTCTTTTTAGTTGTTAAGCATAAAATTTAGATTTTAATTGTTTTGACAGGTTATAGAAATACAAATCACTAATGCATTAGTTGGTCTACTTGATATGTTATGGGTTTGAAGACACTACTATTGAACAAAACCTTTTTAATTCTTTTGATCAAATGATAATTTTGATTTTATACATTTAATATGGACTTCAAAACACACAAAAGAAAGTTGGCATTCGTAAAACCGAACATGAAATAAGATTATTTTTCGAATTATCGACTTATATTCGAGATACTTTATGTTACATTGGATACCGGTGCATCTCTATGTTGTCTAGTGTAAACGAGAAAATTGAGTGACAAGATTGTGAAGCAGTAATAAACAATGATTATTGAAAATCAAAACAAACAAAACAAAACAAATGATAAATAACAAAAGTGGGTACTTTCTTTACCAGCGATCTCAAATATTACAAATATATTCTTTTCGTTTTATAAAAATAAATTATTTTTCTATTAATATGGATAAGACTATAAATAAACAAATAAATAAAGCATATATTTATGGGGTTGCTATATGCATCAATTTGCCAAGCATGTGAATATATCGGGAATTGAAATGAATGCATTAGGAATGTAAAAAGTGGTCTTTAACTTTGAGGTATGCGTATATGATACCATTCACTTTTTGGATATATATAACAAGTCAATAAATGTATTTAGTTTTTCCCGTATTTATAGTATATGTCATGGTCAAAGAGAACACTACATCCATTGATTCATATAAAAATTGTGGTTTAGACAGATTTGACTAAATCAAAATCCATTTATAGAAAATACTTATTTCACAACACATTTATAACAAGAACCCCAAATTTTATTTTATAAATGAACAAGTCTGTAACTTCGAACCATCACTTTCTGAAAAAATCACAAATTTTGATTTCACATTCATAGTTTACTAAAAATAAATTTTAATTAAAATAGAACGTATCTAAATCAAAATCTTTAACCCTTTAATAATTATTATAAAATAGCAGTAAACTAATTACCCATACTCAAAATTTAATAGCAAACAAACACATGCGTTTCCAGGGTATCCGGGATCTTAGGGCACCCGACTAATCGTCATCGACCACGACCCACTCCAATTAAGGGTATCGCTATGTGGCAGATTCATATCTGGATATCGCCATACGTTGTCACTATGGGGTTTGAACCCGGGTAGTTACTACTAGACTAAACATGCTTTGATAAAACTAATAAAATACTATTACTACAAAAAAGTGCTATTAAAACAGTAAAAACAAAAGTAAACAAAACATAATGACGATAAATACAAAAACAACTGTTACTAAAGAAAAAGGGTTTACTTACAGATATGGAAACAGGTTCATCTGTAGGATCCATGGCCGGTGAAGGAGATGTTGAAGAAGGAAGTGGAGAATCCTCCACCTCTCCGCCGTTGCCGCCTCCGCTGCCGCCACCGGCACCACCACCATCGATTCTTTCTTTTCCTTCTTCTTGATCATTCTCTAACCCCAAACACCTGAAGAAGCTTTTTAAAAGATGTTGTAAATACCTACAAGGGTTACCATAACCGTATCCAATATCGTACACAACTTCCTCCTCCATTTTTTTGTTTTTGTGAGTTGATAATATAAAGACAAGATTCAGTGAGTTAAATGAGGGTTGAAAGAAGAAAATTAAAAAGGGAAGGTTAGATGCATTAAATTAAGTTCCACAGGAGGCCAGTATTCAATGCATGGGTTGGTGGAATTTGCATCTTGGGAATTAACTTTAACACAATACAAGACAAACATATAAGTCTATTTTTATAGCATATCTCTTCAACAACTATCTTAATTATGATACAACTTTTGGTGATTTATGAGAATTTTATGCTTAAAAGAGGAGAGAATATGATTTTTGTAAACCTACTCCTAAATCTACATAATTGTTCATGATGGAACTTGAATCCACAATCGAAAGGGAGGGAGACACCTTACCAAACATCAAATGCCGTTAAGATACAAGTCATTTGGCAATGAATAGTACCCCCTTTCCCCCTAATAAGGGGTAGGTTTATGTGTGTGCATAGCTACGACTTAGTGTAAGGGGTTCTATTTTTATGTGAATGAAAAAAGATCTATGAAAGATTCATATAACAACATCCTTGAATTAAATGTAGATTTTTTAGAAATTTTGATCTCTAATACTTTTTTTTAAGAAATATAATAATATAGCTATTAAAGATGTTTTTTTTGGAGTTTTTTTCAATTTAAATGTGGTTTTGAAGAAAATTAGCAAAAATAAGTTGGTTTTTTTATGGTTTTCAAATGTATGGTTTTCGGGGTTTGAAATCCCGGTTTTTGGTTGAGTTTTCGGGATTTCAAATCCCGGTTCTTAACTTTTATGACACATCAATCCACATGACCTGTAGAGAGTGTACAAATAAAGTGAAGAACCGGGTTTTCAAACCCCGGTACTTAATTTTTTAATTAAAAGAAATACAACAATGCCATGTGGAATGGTGTGTCATAAAAGTCAAGAACTGGGATTTGAAACCCCGGAAACTCAACCAAAAACCGGGATTTCAAACCCCGAAAACCACACATTTGAAAACCATAAAAAAACCAACTTAGTCTTGCTAATTTTTTTCAAAACCACGTTACAGGTGAAAAAAACTCTTTTTTTTTTGTTATGGAGGAAAATTAATAGGGTATCATAAATGTTTTGACAATTCAAACAATCCATATTTGTATATTATTCTTCATAAATAACCTTAAATAATAAATATATTTTTATGAATGTAGTAGGTAGATATTAATCATGGAAATCACACTCATAATAAAAATAAATGTTATTTGTAACGAATCCAAAATTTACCATAGCAATAATATAGAAATATTGCTAAAACGGCTTCAGAAAATAATAAGACAAGGATTTAAATACGTTCCAAGGTTTGCAGCGATAAACACATCCATAAGTGAGATCGATAACAAGTCTAAAGGTTAACTATTAAAACTCTTCTAGTCTATGCCACTTCTAATTAAAGATCACACCTTCCCTTTCCCTTTGGATGAACTTCCAAAATACTCTTACCTAAAAATACTTTTAAGTTTGAAAAATAAGAGTTAGATATAAGGTGTAATGAATTCCCTCTCAGTAGACATAAATAACAGTTCAAAAATAAAATGGTAAACTGCTATAGAGGCCTAACACAAAACCATTTAACATAGTAAATCACCATAAAAGCCCAAATACATGACCATTTGAAATAGTAAACCATTATAAAGGCCACAACATAACCACTTAAAACACTAAACTACCGTAGATGCTCAAACACAACTTCAAGCTTTTTAAATGGTGTTCATAGCAAACCATCATTCCACTATGATGTCCACATCCCCATGGTCCCAATAGACATCTATCCAATGTGCACATGAAATGAATTCAAGGCACTCAGACACATAACTCCCTAAGGATTTCCACTATCGCAAGGTACCTAATACTCTACTCATGTGCAACCCGAAACCAAAACCAAATCATAATATCATAAGATAAACAACATTTGTGTAGTGATATTTCAAGGATAAACAAGTTTAGATATACATATGTCCAAGGTTTTCGAGTTTGTAATCCATGTCAAAATCGTAGAATCTATGATTTAACAACATTTAATCAAACATGGCATAAGAATATGCAAAACCAATTTTTTTTTTTTTTTTTTTTTGCAAAGATATGCAAAACCAATTTTAATCATAGTACCATAATCAAAGTTTGAAAAGCATGTATAAACGATTTCAGTTCTGTAAAAAGGATCCTGTAAACTAACTTGTGGTTCAACACTTTACGTTATGTCATAAAACGTCTCAAATGATCACACCAAACACCTGAATTGAATAACATAAAAATGATGTTAAATCATCTAAATCATCCTAAAACCATCTATTTTAATCCCTAAGACAATCCCCTAATTAGAGCCTCGAACCTAAGCCAAAACGAGAAACGAAGTAAAATCGAAAATCTGAAACAATATATAGACAATGCATGCACAATGCCACCAAACCCACAATTGGGTCGCATTCAACAGTGCTTTGGCCTGCACGAGGTTTTCAACAAAAACCCCAAATGCCAATTATCCTCAATCCTTTCTAAATCGATTTTACACCCTAAATTTAGTAGAATCGATGCCTTAACAAAACACGACAAATTAGATGTCCTTTCATGAACTAACCCCTACATTTTATTAAAAATAACAATAACTTCATTTTATGTATTTAATAAATGAAATATTATAAAGTAAAAATGAAAAATATAAATGTATGATAATTATATACAACTCATTGGATCTTCAAATAGTTTATATTAACCAACTTTTTGATGTCAAGCTAATCTTTAAGCTTTTTCATAGTTAACTTTTTCATCAAAATGATTTGTCAACATTTTCAAATTTCAAAGGAGATTCTCTTAAGATTGTAAACTTTACCACATGTATAAGTATTATATAGTTAAAAATTTAGTTTATAGAAAAAATTGTATAATAAAAGATAAACGAATAAGGGCATTTTGGGAAAATGGAAAACATAGACAACAGGTGTCGTACGTATTCCAGGTGGAGGGGTGTCTCATGTCTGGAACATTTATATACTTTTTCAATTACCACCTTTTCGGACCACATTTTTTTTAATCAGACAAATATCATTCTCACACATAAATTAAATTTTATATGATGTATATTTTGTATGATGACATGTATTTCGGAAGATCAAATACAAGCAGTTATTCCTTAATCAATCCATTAAATCAATATTTTGTTTGATGACATGTACTTATATGTAATTTTTTTCGAAAGATCAAATACAAGCAATTATTCCCTAATCAATTAATATATCCATTCAATTTTATCAAGTGTTAAGGCTATCTGCAGCGGTTGATCGGGTAGGGCGGGTTGATCCCGGCGGCTTCAACGGGCACTGGTGAGTGGTGAAGAGATGCCGGCGGGCTAAGGGTGAAACGGGTCCGGAGAGCCGTTGCTCAACGGCTCTCCAACGTTCATATTTTTTTTTTGAACTTTTTTATTTTTCATTTTTTACTCCTATATAAATACCCTTTTACCCAACTTATTTTTTCACACCATCCATCTCCAACTTTCACTCAAACCTCTTCTACCTCAAACCTTCAACTCTCACTCAAACCTCCAACTTCATGGATCGAAACAATCGAAACCCGGATCTTCATTCCGGCCCGCGAAAGCAAAACGTCGGGCGGAACCCGAGACCCTTCCAACCCCTTTTCAATATCGACGTTTCGCATACCGGGTTCGATCCGCAATATCCACCCGATTATGCGGTTTAAATTTCGCCCAAAGGTTTTAGTCTCACAATTACTCATCCCGGGAGCTCTTCACAAGCTCGTCAACCCGGGAACTCTTCACAAGCTCCTTATCAACCATTTCCTTATCCCGGGGTCTATTCACAATTTTCTCCACCCAATTGGGGTTTCCAACCTTCACAATTTCCTCCATCATTTCCTTAACTCGTGGTTGATGATGACCCTTCCGATAAGGAAGAGATTGACCCTCTCGTGCCCGCGGATGAGGGGCCGGAACCATCGACCGAGTTGGAGCGTGACCTACGGTTTTACACCGCCCCGCATGACCATCTTCGGCGTCGCCGGTTGCATGATGTTTTGAAGCGAAAAACCCATATCAGAGCCAAACATAACTTCGATTTTTAGTTTATTTAATTTTGTAATTTTTTTTATGTTGTGTTTTATTATGTAATGTTTTATTTTAATTTAGTTAATTATGTAATGTTTAATTTTAATTAATTATGAATCTTATTTTTAATTAATTACATGTTTTATTCAATTTTATTATTTATTTGTAGTAAATAAATTAAAAAGTGAGAGGGTTGGGTAAAAGTTGTAGAGGGTTGCAGATAGGCGTACAAGTCGTTGTAATAATGAGAAGTGTGGTGCGGTTAGGTAATGTACTCGAGTATTGGATTTATTTGAGATTTGGTAGGAATCTACGCCCGGAAGTCGAGATTAGAACCTCCAAAGTGACGAGTACGATTTTGTAGGTGCTAGAGTGTTTGGAAAATGATGGTTATGTTTACTAAGTGACTTTTCAAACCTTGATCGTAGAGAGCTTAGTCGAATGGTGATTGCATGGACGAAATAATAATTGTTATGTATGGCTAAGTATCGAGAAAACATTACCTTTAGAGCAAGAGTGATGATGTTGTGAATTACTAAGGGTATTGCATGCCGTGAGAAAGGTGTAAGATACCAATATGTTAAATTACCGTAGAGAGATAAGCCTTTTAAGAGTGAAATATGATCTTGAAAACGTTGCCCATAATTGATTTAAGGAGGAATTGGTACTTAGAAATTCAAGATTTAATCACCTAAGGCAAAGTTAGAACTGCGTAGGTGATTAGACAAATAGAAGTGCTATGATAGTGCGTATGTGGAAATCTATGGATTAGTGGAAATTAGCAATGTGCTAAGTGAAGAAACTTAACTCCCTTATGGTATTCATAGGCGAGTAGATGGAATTTTCGAGGTCCTTTGAGAATTAATGGCGAAGGCTAGACACCGTCAGTGAGAGTACAGAGACATTCCTTAGTGGTAAAATGACTTTTAGTCGAGTGATCGACTTTAATAGGAGGCAAATGAGGTATGGTACCTTGAACCATGGAATTTAGTTGACTTGGTTTGGCTAAATTATACAAAGAGTTAAGGTTGCGTGTTCAAGTGGTATTAACTTTATAAAAGTGTTATGTCCTAAGGATAGGCGTGAAGTAATGACTTGCAATGTCTTGATGAACTACCCTTAAGTTAGAAGGTTATATCAGTGCTTTCTTGGAGTACTTAATTAAGACTAGTGTTAGTCTAACCGACCGGCATGGAGAGAGCATGATCGCCTAATCTTAGCAAATGATAGAGCGAGGTTATCATTGTGGTTCGGACAAGGAGTAATTTCGGGGACGAAATTTTATCTAGGTGGGGAGGATTGTAACACCCGTAATTTTCGGTTGTAATATCGACTCCTTGATAAAATTTGGAAAATAGAACTTTGGATCAAAACCTATATTTTATGGTTTAGAATGGTAGAGAATCCAAATACGAGTCCAACGGTTCTTTCGGAATCAAAAACGGAGTTATAACGAAGAAGTTATGGCCGAAACAAAATCTCACCGAACCGCCCAGATAGCTAGCGATCGCTAGCCCATACCCCTAGCGATCGCTAGGAAAAATATCAATGCTGCTGTTTGAGCTTGCGACCACTTTCTGATAGAAAGGACCCGTAGCTAGCGACCGCTAGCATGCACACCTAGCGATCGCTAGGTGTGCTGCAGCACGGGATTTCGGGTTTAAAACCCTTCTTTCTTCTTTCATTCATAACTTCTTCATTCCTTATCCATTTGAGCTGATTATTTTTCCTATATTCTCCTCCTTCTAAGTTCTTCAAGATCCCATTAATGGATTGATAGTTAAAGTAGCAAGATTTGGAAGTTTGATCTTCATCATCTTCATCTTCTTCACCTCACTTTCCACCTCCATTGTTGCTAGAGTTGAGTTCTTCAAGTTCTAGGGTTTTCTACCCAATATTTGGCTAGGTAAGCTTATCTAAACCACTTGAGGTTTGTTAATCTTTGTAATAGGAGTTATGGAACTAACCTAAGGTCCGATTTACTTGATTTTTAGGTTGTTCACATATTTGACCTAGATCTTGGATTTGGGGATTTTTGGATTACAAACCCTCAAGGTGAGTTCTCTATATGGTTTTAAAGTGTAGATCTAATGTTGTATGAGGTGGTTAGAGAACTAATTCAAGGAATTAACTCCTTATCAGTTTAGGTGTTGCTCAAGTTTTAAGCTAGGACCCTTGGTGAAAATTGGGGCTTTTGGCTTTACAAGCCCGAGGTGAGTTGCTAAAACCATTTTGTTAAAATTGAGAGCACATCATCTTGTTTGATATTACGTGTCTTGCTCGATAATTGTGGATAACTATGTGTTTGGTTGAAATGCCTAAATTTCTAGGTTTAGGACTTGTCATGAAACGAATAAGTGACGGTTCTCGTATGTATGGCTTAACTTGAATAATCGTATACATGGAATAGATCATTGTATGCTACGAATGTATGAGTATATCCATGTGAATATGTGATGAATGTATTTGTGAAAAATACGTGTTATTAAGTATGCCATGGATTGATGCAAAGGAATTGAATTCCGAGCATGTTGATTGATATGAAATGAATGAAAGTATTGAGACTTTCGATATTGCATAAATTGTATAACTAAAATGTTATGGAGCGCCGCCAGTCAAAAGGTGGGATGCTATTGGCCACTAGTCAAAAAGTGGACCGGGATGTCACTAGTCAAAAGGTGAGTACCCATGTTTTTACGCAAACATAATTGGACAATGTGACACTAGTCAAAAGGTGTACATGGGGCCGTTTTTGAAATGAGACTGTTTTAAAGTGGCACTAGTCAAAAGGTGTGCACTTTCAAGTTTACACGAGTACGACTCAGTCTTGGGTGGCACTAGTCAAAAGGTGTGCACCTATGTCCCTCGCCATTCGTGTGGCCGCGAATGTGCCTGGCCTCTGAGGTTGCCTATTGGAGTCTTCGTAGGAGGACGGCAACGGGGTGTCTCGACTCTGAGGTGTAACTTGCTTGGTGAAGTGGATCGCTCCCACGGTTTTCAAAGATAAAAGATAAACCGGTTTAACATGGTGCATTTTGTGTTAATACACTTTCATATACCATACATGGCTTAACATGCTTTCATATGTATGATGTTTATTTGATACAACTCACTAGGCTCCTTTAGCCTAACACTTGTTTGGTGTCGATGTGTCTCTCAGGTACAAGGGACGCTATTCCTAAGTAGGTGCCGGGATTGAGAGTGAGCTTTGGGGGAAAGTGTGAAGAGACCGGTCCTTTAGACCGCGTAGGCATTGACAGATTGATAACCCTTTTTGTAGTCTCTTCCCTAGATAGGATTGAGACTAGATGGTTGTCACATTATTTATTTAGATTACAAACATTGTAATTATACACTACTATTATACCCCTGTTTTTGGGAAGAGCTCACGCTTTGGCGTATATTTGTACTAACACCTTTCGTAAATGAAGGTTTTTGTTTACTCCAATTTTTGGGGTGTTACAAGTATTTCTTGAGATGTCGTGTTGAGCGTCGTTAACTCGCGAAACAACCCGGAGACGTATTCGCTCGAGGCGCCTCCCGTAGAAGCCGATGCCGAAGCTCTCGCCGCGTTTCTTCCGATGGGTCGTGGACGCTCCTCTTCTTCTTCGTTTTTGTCCTCCTCATCGACATCGACATCGAAAGGACCGTGTGCGTCGGAAGCGTCGGTGGTGGGCGTCGCGGATTCGGAAGTCTTTGATCGTTTGGGACGAGAGGTGGCACCTATGAGAGTTGTGCGCATGTATTTCTCGGCCCCCTTGAGCACATCCCAAACATGTTCGTGATGAAAAGCCTTCTTGTGCTCTTCTTTGTAACGGAAGCGAGCCTTTGTTAACCAGTCGTTGTCACCCTCGCCGCTTTTAAGTTGCGATTTTACGTTGTTGTAGATGTTGGAAAATTGTAGGACAACTTTGCCCAACGATACACATTTGCTCCTTATTTGATGCACGGTGCGGTATTTTGGTGGGCATCCCGTGCGTTGCTCGAAAGATAGTCGAACCCTATCCCAAAAATCATCTACATGAAAAAAATTAAAAGTTCGTAAGTTGCGTTATATTGACAAAATGACACAATCCATATATAAAATACCTTGCGTACGATTGTTACCTACTACGGAATCCTCCGACGTCGCCACCCATGCCTTCGCCAACTCAACCTCCTCCACGGGTGTCCACGCTTTCGGCGCCGCCCGGTCGGGGAACTTTCTTTTCCCGTCTTTCGGGGAATTGGCTTTGCCTTTGCCTTTGCCTTTTTTGTTCGTGCCCGATGGTGGTGGTGGGGATGGCGGTGTCGTTGGTTGCGTTTCGGGTACCTCATCAAATTCGGGCGAGCTTTCTTCTTTATCTCGGGGCTCGTTTATATTTGGCATCGGTGTCGGAGTTGGAGTTGGAGTTGATTGAGACGCCATGGGACTCGATTGAGTGAGCATTCCCGTAAAGGATTGAGCCATCATCGGTAAAAGATTACCATGGCTCATTCCGTATTGCGGAACGTTTGTGTTAAAAAAATTCGGATCGTATATGGCGGCGGATGGCGGGATGACCCAATCCGTATTGCGGGCGAGATATGTGGACTCGGCATTTGTGGTATATATGAACCGGCGGAACTCAAAGTTTGGTTTGGGTTTGTCGGCATCGGTTGGTTTGGGTTTGTCGGCATCTGTTGGGTTTGGGTTTGTCGGCTTGAACTTTTTCTTTGTTTCAGAGTCTTTTGTGAATCCATTTGGATGTGTAGAGAGTTGTGTGTAGAGAGTTGTGTAGAGAGTTGTGTGTAGGAAATAAGTTGATATAGTGTAGTATATATAATATTGAAATTTGAAAAAGAAAAAAAGAAAATTAAATAAAAATATAGCCGTTTTTTACCGTTGGGGGGGGGGGGGGGGTAAACGGTCACATTGGCAACGGTTTGGAGAAACCGATTGAATGAACCCGATGGATGGACGCGGCGGTGTTGAGGTATTTAGCCTACGGCTTGATGCAACCCGTTGCCCTACCCGACGCTCAAGCCGTCCCACAGTGTGTCAGGATCTTAATCTCACACACAATTCACACAACTCAGAGTATAAGATTAACTTGTATAAAAGTAAACCTTAACAATATACTAAACACAATGGAATGAACAAAAACTGTTTTGTATATATTGATTACAAACCAAAAGCCTCAATCTGATGATCACAAGTCAATCACCAGACATGCACTACTTCTCTAATGCAGGGATTAAAAACCTTGAGGCTAAGAATTCTATAAACAATAAAGATCAAAAGTTGATTAAACTGTACGACTCTACTTAGGCTATATACTGCTAAGAATTACAGATAAGTTCAATATCAAAACAGAATCAATTCAAACTTCATCATTATCTGCAACCTCAGCATTATCTTCAATCAATAGCTTGAGCCTCAAGTATTTCTCTGATCTTTATCATCACCACGATCATTATCTTCTCAAAAACACTTTATCTTCTGTAGCAGTACTTTGAGTTATAAGCAGTAGAGTTGAAGACTTAGCAGCAGTTTCACCAACCTGCTGCTAGTTTAATCCAGCAGTAGTTTTACTCTGCTGCTTACACCCAACAATCTCCCCCTAACTTAACTTCTTTTAAGGAGTTAAGTTTTGGAGTTGATTGAGTACCTTTCTCACCAGATCAGTTCCCATTTCTGAACTTCTGCTGCAGCTCAAACCTTTCTCGATCATCTTTTGGAGCTTCACCAAACTGTGACTATAATCTCCATCCACCAAATAGTATTCACACTTTGAACCATCACAAACTACACCATACACTCCACAACTTTCATACAGCACCCATTGGTTAACTGTTTCAACTTCTTGAACAATCAAATCCTGCACTCTATCCACATCAAATAACATACATAGCCACTCAAGGGCTTTCTTGATCTTGTCTACAATGGCATCCTCTACCTCTTCTTCTTTCAACACTTCCCCATACACAGCCATGCCAAGCTCAAAGATTTCTTTCAAATTATCTCTTGAGCAATGTTCCAAAACATCAGAAAAACTTTTCCAATAATCTTTATACCCTCCATTCCTCTCCAGCTTGTAATACAACCTATTACTTTGGCTGATTACATCCCATTTCTCCACCTTCCCAAAAGGATTGTACGCTTCTTCTTCTTGAATAGCTTCACCAGTTATCCTTCTTTTCATCTCCTTCACCCTTGCCACATACTGCTTCTCCAGCTCATTCAGCTTCAAATATTTGTTACACTTCTTCAAGATTCCTTCTATTTTCAAGAGATTCAAATTGTATTCTCTTTCAAATAGATGGAATTCATCACTTCCATCTGTAAGTCTGAGCATTACCACCTCAGATTTTGGATATACTTTCCAGAGAATTATCCCCAATGACCTTTGATTCATGAAAGATGGAGAGTAGGTATGATCCAAGCTCTCCATAATCATCTTGATTGTGGTGTTCAGTCTTTGAAGGCTTCTTCCAACGAAATCTGCTCCATACAGCTCCAACCCAACTCTGTTGAAATCATCCAAATCTTTCCTTGTGCAAACAGAGATGAATTTATCCAAATTGAAGTACACATCCTCTTTGCCATTTCTCCTGACAACCTTTAGATCATCTTTCTGACCTGCTTTTATAGTTGTCCAATGGATGATAGTATCATCAGCTTCTTCCTCAATCTTTCTCTTCTTTGCTGGAGGCTTTTTGGCAATAGTCTTCTTCCTCTTCATGGAGGATAACTTTTCATTCAATTCAGCATCCTCAAGCTCATCTTGATCCAAAATCTCTTGGATCCTGGCTGCAGATAATTGACTTTCAATTTCTTCAGGAATTCTTGAAGCTGATTTCTTCTTTGGTTCCTCAATCATTATACCTTTACCCTTTGTATCTGCACTCTGCTGCTGAGGTTGAGAGCTTTGTGCTGCTGAAACTGCTGAGCTTCCTCCCTTTCTTGCATCAGCCATGAATCCTCTATTTGGTAGGCCAACTAGCAGTACTTCCACAACTTCTTTCTCCTTTTCCAACCTTCTTTCAGACTCATCTTCTTTAGCAATCTGCTGCTCAATCACTTTCTCAATTTGAAATTCCTCCTGCTGTGCACTCTGCTGTTGTGCACCCTGCTGCTGTGTAGGTTGAGAACTCTCCCACTTGGCCTGAGAACTCTCCCCCTTTGAGAAAGCTGATTGAGTAGCCTGAAAAGGATTTATTTTCTTCTGAGCAATAAAAGAATAGAGCATTCTTCTAAGAATAGAAATCTGCATGTTTTGAGACATAATCTTGGAAGCTTGTTTGGCCAATCTATTATCATGCTCCTGCAGCAAAGTATCTCCAGCTTGCATCAATCTCTGCTGCACCTTGACAACTTTTTGCAGATCAGCAATCATGGTAGCTTGGGATTTGGCCAGACTTAGTGCCTCAAAACAATCTGCTGCTAGTTTTCCCATTGTCATTATCAATTCATCAGTAGTATAGCTATCCTCACCATGTTCAGGGGTATTACTCACCTTAGATGGATCACTGGAAGGATTAGTAGTGGTCCTTTGCCTAGCAGAGGCACCAGCTACCCCCATGGTTTCTTGGCACCTGGGTCCTCTAGATGATTTCACCTGGGTCTTATTGATATTCAACCTGTCCTGTTCAGCACCTTGTACATGAACAGTAGGTTGAGCCTTACAATCCACATGCCCGTCCTGCTCCTTAGAGGGCACCTTCTGTGAGTTGGGAGAAACTCTGGGGGAATCCCTTTGTGGAAAATCCATTGGAGAGTGCTCCAATGAAGGGCTTAAAGGCTCAGGGATTGTGGCCATTGAGGAGGAAGGAACTCCTGAATGCCTTTTTGAACTTTTTGAGAGTGAGGGGGTGGGGGTTGATGAAGTAGGAATCTGAGGGAGTTTGGTAGTGGAAGATGTGGGTAGGAACTCAGAGGGTGTGCTTGATTGAGTTGGCTGCAAGCCTGAGTCCTCATCTTGAGAGTGGGTTACCCTCCTCATTGTATAGAATAAGGGGGTAACAGATCCAGAAAAACCCTTGTTGGATTTTCTCAAAAAGGCAAACATCTTAGGGGATGGATCATTCCCCTTGTAGATGTCCAAAGGAATAGCCAACCCTGGTAGTTCAGCATTGATGAAAGCCTGAATAAACCGAGGGTACAAAAACAGTTTCTTTGAAGTTTTGGGAAGAGGGGCTTTGATATGAGACACAATATCATCAAAAATCATTTTTGAAAAGTTAAATCGTTGGTTGTTTGCCAAGCAGATCAAAGCATAAGCAATGGTACTGTTAAACTCATTCTAACTTGTGGACTTCTTTGAAATGGAATGAATGAGGGTATGAACCAAAAACTTCCACTGAGGAGAAAATTTAGACTTGTCCAACTTCAAATTCCCAATGGTGCCTTCATACCCCATCATTTTAAGGTTTTCAAAAAGATCAGAGATAGAAAATGAAGTAATACCATTCAGATCATCCAAATGAAGATGAGCCCTAATCTTGACTTCTGTGATGGATAATCGACGTCCTCCAACTTTGCTCAAAATGGTAGGAACTCCATTTAGCTCTTCAGAAGTGGCATTTGTCCAAAACTGCTGCATATGACCCTTGTAAATCGTAGGGTTAATGGTGATAGCAGTAGCAATATGAGAGGATGTCAGAAAATCAATTATTTCATGAAAATCCTCATTGCTGTCATCTTTCTTGAGATACGCCACCCGATTGTGATCTTCTACAAAGTAAAAAGTTGCCATGAATGATCAGATTGTGTGAAATCTTGAGCAACAAAGTAAGCAGTTAGGGTTTGAAAGCACAGAGAAGAAGAAGAGTATTGAAAGGCCGTTGAATGAAATGGCGGTTCATCTGGTCCTTTTATACAACGGTTAGAAGCAGTAGGTTCCATGCGTGTTCAGCAGTAGAGACAGGTTCAGCAGTAGAGTTACTAAAAAGCAGTATTCTCTATGCTGTGAGCAGCAGAGTCAATTTTCCTCAAACAAAGCAGTAGGTTAATGAAATAAAAATACAAAACATTACATATGAGACATCCTAAGGTAACAAGAGACATTATTCAAGATTAATCATTCCCACATTGGTGATAAGGAAGATAAATCTTCCTATATCAAAGGATTTTGTAAACAAATCAGCAAGCTGATGATCTGTGTGAACTTTTAATACCTGAATTAATTTCTTCTCATTACAATCTCTAATAAAATGAAACCTGATCTCAATATGTTTTGTTTTTGAATGCTTAACAGGGTTATTCACAATACTTATTGCACTGCTATTGTCAATGTAAATAGGAGTGTTAAGAAAGGTCAAACCATAGTCTAGCATCTGATTTTGTATCCACAAAACCTGTGAGCAGCAGCTAGCAGCTGCAATATACTCTACTTCAGCAGTAGAGGTAGAAACAGAAGTTTGCTTCTTACACTGCCAAGATACCAATCTTGATCCCAGAAACTGACATCCTCCAGTTGTGGATTTTCTATCCATGTTGGCACCTCCATAGTCACTATCTGTATAAGCAATCAAATCAAAAGGTGAGTCATGAGGGTACCACAAGCCAAACTTAGAATGTCCCTTTAAGTATCTAAAGATCCTTTTCACAGCCTGTAAGTGAGAATCCTTAGGCTGCACCTGAAACCTGGCACATACACACACAGCAAACATTATATCAGGTCTAGAGGCAGTTAGATACATTAAAGAACCAATCATAGACCTATAATGATGTATATCAACTTCCTGTCCCTCTGGATCCACAGTAAGATGTTTATGTGTATCCATGGGTGTACTTGCTGGTTTTACATCTGAAAATCCAAATTTGTGCAAAATGTCCTTCACATATTTGGATTGATGTATGAAGATGCCATCCTCCTTTTGTGCAACCTGTAATCCAAGAAAGAAGGTTAATTCTCCCATAGCACTCATCTTGAACTTTTTATGCATCAGATCTTCAAATTCCTTGCACATGCTAGATTTAGTAGATCCAAAAATGATGTCATCTACATAAATCTGAACCAGTAGTATCTCCTGCTCCTCTCTTTTGATAAACAGAGTTTTGTCAATTACACCTCTGGTAAAGTCATTCTCCAACAGGTATGTTGACAAAGTGTCATACCATGTCCTTGGAGCCTGATGTAAACCATACAATGCCTTATTGAGTTTGTAAACTCTGTCAGGATATCTTGGGTCTTCAAATCCTGGGGGTTGGCACACATACACTTCTTCCTCTATCTTCCCATACAGAAAGACACTTTTGACATCCATTTGATACACCTTGAAGTGCTTGAAGGATGCATAGGCTAGAAATAGCCTGATTGCTTCAATTCTTGCTACAGGAGCAAAGACTTCATCATAATCAATGCCTTCCTCTTGTGTATAGCCTTGTGCCACTAATCTTGCTTTGTTCTTGATGACTATCCCTCTCTCATCCTTCTTGTTTCTAAAGATCCATTTTGTTCCAGTTGCCCTGTGCCCACTAGGCAAGTCTACCAAATCCCATACATGTTGGAGAACAAATTGTAACAACTCTTCTTGCATTGCCTCTATCCAACTTGGATCTTTCATGACATCATGGGCTTTCTTGGGCTCTACCTGAGATAGAAAACAAGAGATTAGACTTAAATGAGGATTTGAAACTCCTGCTTGCTTACTCTTATGTCTTGTAAGCATGGGAGACTCCATGTCTCCAATCACCAGTGTTGAGGGATGATTCTTTTGAGTTCTGGTTTGATAGGCTGCTTCCTCTTGTAATGAATCACTCAAGTTTGTATCTGCCTGCTCAGGAGTGTATTCATTACTTTGTGGAGACTAAGGCTGAGACAATGTCTCAACTGTCTGATCACCTGCCTGAGGTGTGATATCACCTTCTTCTTGATCATCATTTGTGCAAAACTCAGCAGGGTCAATGGTTGGGATGGGAAACATCACAAATTGAGGCTGTACCTCTGACACCTGTTGTGTACTAGGTCCTATGCAATCCTGCTCACTAGTTTTAAAAGAATTAGTGAAAGAATCAATATCAAACAACCAATTAGGACCAGTACCTTGAGCATTAGGAGTGTGTTCATTACACTTTACATTTTCACTCTCTTCAATGATTCTGGTAACAGAATTAAAAACTCTGTAACCTTTGCACTGAGTGGCATAACCAACTAGAAATCCTTCTTCAGATTTACTGTCAAACTTACCCAAGTGAGATTTGGTATTGAGAATGGTACAAGGGCATCCAAAAGGTTTGAAAAATCCAATAAATGGTTTCTTCTTTTTGAAAATTTCATAAGGAGTTTTCCCTTGTGATTTGACAACCAGAGTTCTATTTTGCACATAACATGCTGTATTTACTGCCTCTGCCCAAAAGGAGATTGGTAATTTTGAATCAGCTAATAGAGATCTGGCAGCCTCAATTAGAGTCCTGTTCCTCCTTTCAGCAACACCATTGTGTTGAGGAGTTCTAGGAGCACTATATTGCTTCTCAATACCTTTCTCATCACAAAAAGAGTTGATATCAGAATTCTTGAACTCTGTACCATTATCAGATCTGATGACTTTGACCTTTAGATTAGACTGGTTTTCTACTCTAGTGACAAAAGATTTGATCAGTCCACTTGTCTCATCTTTTGTTTTTAGAAAGTAAACCCAGGTAAATCTGGAAAAGTCATCAACAATAACAAGTGTAACATCCCAAATCCCATAACAATAATATTACGCATATAATTTAAATCCCAGTGATCTAAAACGCAACCTCATAAAATTTGGTTCAAAAGTAAATAGTTAAAGAGTGCATGCGGAACATCCCTCCACAGCTGAGATTCTAAATTTAGGATAAACTACTAAACTTCTACCGGTAGAGCTACTCTAGAGGTCTACCTTCTCCTTGCCTCTCACCACACGATCTTTCCCTGAAAAGGTTTGAGATTTTGAAAACAAGGGTTAGACCGAAAGGTCTAGTGAATTCCCTCAAAAACAGTTTAAAACACAGTTCCGGCCCGCTGGCCGTAAATCAAATCAAACCACTGAATGTGTGCGGACAAAGAAAACACAGCCCAGGCCCAGTCCAGGTCGCCTGACAATAACTCCCAAGGGACGTAGTCCCGAGGTACCCCCAAGTGGCGGATCAGACCAAATGGTAAACTCCCAAGGAACGCGAGGTTCCAAGGTACCCAATGTCCATAGTGCAACACATCAGTCAAATCATCAAGTCATTACCATTTTAAGCATGCTTTAAATGTAATATCATTTCATGTCTTATAACAAACAACCAACAAAGTTTCATATTTCAAATCAGTTTGCAAACTCGAATGGATATTTAAAACAG
>CM058040.1:97513498-97548149 GCA_030169165.1 Centaurea solstitialis
AAAGGATTAGTTTCTGGATGGAACCCAAGCCAAAATGGTCTTGGGTTCTCCTTTATCATTGATGTAATTGACTTCTGTAAGTCTGTTGAGTTTCAAGAGATAATCAGTACTAGGAATTTCATGACTTGAGTACTTAGTTTTCAAGATAGGTGTGTGTGCATATCTTTTCAAAATAGTCTTCAAAGCAGGTGAGTGATTTGAGTCACTAGCAGTGTCCTTGCTAGTCTTAGTTGTTGAAGTACTGTTAGCAGTAGGGGAGCTGCTAGCAGTACTTTTCTCTGACTCTGCTGCTTTAAGTACTTTAGGCACCCACATCTTCTTGACAGTAGGATTAGACTTTGGCCTTATTGAGAAAGATGTTTTAGATTTTGCCAATCTAGCTACTTTGGGATTTTCCTCTTTTAAGTACTTGTCATGACCAGATTTATCACAAGAGTTTCCTTTTAATGAACTTTGTTTATTGTTTCTAAAAGATCCAACAAACTTGTTTTGAGTAAAACTTTTTGATTTACTAGATTAAAATAGCAATGTTTGGCCAGATGATTTGACTTACAGCATATAAAACAAGGTTTTGGTTTATTGATTTTATTCAAATCAATACCTTGCTTTTGTGCCCACTGCTGATTCCAGTTTCTTTGATTACCTCTCTTAACTTCTTTTTCTTTCTTCTTTAGACCACTCCCTTGAGATTTAACATTGGGTCTTGTGTGGCAGTCTTTTTGAAGATTCTGTTTCAGTTTAGTATCAGGCTTATGAGGGATATCCTTTTTGAATTCAGGATCATTCAACAAAGGATCTACTTCAAAAGCAGCTTTGGGAAGATCAGATTTATCTAATCTGTCTAGGATATCAGTGGTTGGTGGAATATAGTTGTTGTTATATGGAGGTGGTGTGTTGTGATATCCTATTCCCTTTTTGAGATCATCATGAACTTGAGACTTCAAGAGTTCATCTAAGGCTTTTGAGGACTTAGAATATTTTTCCAAATTTTCATTAGCCTTTTTCAGATCCTCTTTAGTCTTGTCCAATTCTGATGATATCTTTGAAATCTTTAGTTCAAGCTCTTTCTTTTCCCAATTCCAGTAGTTTAAATCATAACCATACTGGATCTCATTAGCCTGATAAGCTTTGATTTGATCTTCTAAATTAGCTATAACTAAGGAGGAACCTCTCCTACTTAATTCTAGCTTTTTGATACTATCACACAAAACCTGATTATGATCTCTATACTTTCTTACCGTTTCAAGACAAGATGAAGAACAGAGATTGGATTTTACCTCTTTGGGGATCTCAGAGACTGGTTCATCTGAGATTTCAGCCATAAGTGCCTGATTCTAAACTTGATCTTCAGCTTGATCACTCCAATCAAACCCAGCTCCTTCTTGTGATACAAGAGCTTGTGAGGATCCCAAATTGGGATTTCTGTTGTTGTTACTTGCCCTGTATGAGCTGAAGTGACTCTGCTATTGATTGTGCTGCTGCACATTCTGATTCTGCTGCTGTTGACTAAACTGCTGCTGATTGTGCTGCTGTGGGTTCTGCTGCTGGTTATGCTGCTGGTTCTGCTGCTGGTTATGCTGCTGGTTCTGCTGCTGATTGTTATAGTTTCCTCTGCATTCACGAGCAAAGTGTCCCAATCCGTGACACTTATAACATTCTACCTTGGACTTATCAAATCCAAGCCTGTCATCTTTCCTCATACCGAAGTTTCTCCTTCCAGTTCTTCTCATGAACCTATTTACCCTTACAGTTATCATGGCCATCTACCATTTGAGATCCTTCTCCTCCAAATCATCAGCATGGATCTGATCAAGGTCTTCATTCACCAATGGTACACCAGCATGACTGGAGAAAAGAGCTTCCATTACAGAATCTCCTTCAGTCTCTTGCTTTGAGATGGGTGTACTGGAATTAGATTCTCCATTGGTAATAGGTTCTCCACTTGAGAAAAGTGATGTATTATGTGAATAGCCAATAGGTTTCTTCTTGGCTTCTACTTCTGCTTCAAAAACTCTCAGATCATTGTACAGATCATCAAGTTCTTTGTCTTCCAGATTATCACTCTGTCTAAAAGGAACAGTATAGATAACCCATTCTTCTCCAAGAGATCTCAAAAACTTTCTATTGAGATCATCATTATCCATCTTCACTCCAACAGTTGCTAGTTCTCCTATGAGTTTATTAAATCTGTCAAAGGTTTGAGTCATATACTCATTCTTTGAAGACATAAAGTTCTCATATTGTTGCTTAAGAACTGCCTTCTGATTCCTCTTAGAGCTCTTTGATCTAGCAAACCTCTTTTCTAGTGCTTCCCACAGAACTTTGGCATTCTCACAGGTAGCAAACTGATGTTGGTATTCATTGGGAATAGCCAATAGGAGAGTACTCAGAGCTTTCATCTCTGATTGCCTTGTTTTTCTCTCTGCATCAGTTCTTGGTGGGGGCACAACTCCACCTTCTCCAGCTTCTCTTCTTGTCGGACCATTCTCAACAATGTCCCACATAGAATAATCAGTGAGCAGCATATACTGCTTGATCCTTAGTTTCCACATGTCAAACTCAGTAGGTTTGAGCATGGGAACCTTTGAAACCATCATACTCTCCATTCCTTCCATTGTGTTATCAGATCTAAGTTTCTAGCTCTGATACCACTTGTCAGGATCTTAATCTCACACACAATTCACACAACTCAGAGTATAAGATTAACTTGTATAAAAGTAAACCTTAACAATATACAAAACACAATGGAATGAACAAAAACTGTTTTGTATATATTGATTACAAACCAAAAGCCTCAATCTGATGATCACAAGTCAATCACCAGACATGCACTACTTCTCTAATGCAGGGATTAAAAACCTTGAGGCTAAAAATTCTATAAACAATAAAGATCAAAAGTTGATTAAACTGTACGACTCTACTTAGACTATGTACTGCTAAGAATTACAGATAAGTTCAATATCAAAACAGAATCAATTCAAACTTCATCATTATCTGCAACCTCAGCATTATCTTCAATCAATAGCTTGAGCCTCAAGTATTTCTCTGATCTTTATCATCACCACGATCATTATCTTCTCAAAAACACTTTATCTTCTGTAGCAGTACTTTGAGTTATAAGCAGTAGAGTTGAAGACTTAGCAGCAGTTTCACCAACCTGCTGCTAGTTTAATCCAGCAGTAGTTTTACTCTGCTGCTTAAACCCAACACAGTGGATGGCCTAAGACTACATTAGTCGCTTTTATGCTACCAATATTTAACACCTTACCCCCCCCCCCCCTAGGAAAGTTTTTTTAGCGTATTTTCCCATTGTACCCATACTATGCCTCTCATCTCGATCTCCCTGGAATCCTTACCCCAAAAGAAACTACTTTTTAACTCCCTCAAGCACTTTTAACACTTCACTCATGGCTCGATACAAGGAGAAAAGTACAATGGTAGACGTTCCAATACCTATTTTAATTACTAAGGTTAAGCATCCATCGGATGAAATTTGCTTCGCTTTCCACGTTGCGAGATGTTTTCCATCTTATTTATTACCGGTTTCCAATGCTCCATTTTTCTCATTGAAAATCCTACCGGTAGGCCTAGGTAGGTTAATGGAAAGGTTCCCGAGACGCAACCCACACTTCTCGCCCATTCTCTAATCTCATCTTGTGAGACGCCCATTCTATAATCTCATCTTCCGAGACGCCCATTCTATAGATTTTGTTCTTGTTTATATACATTTTCAAGTCTGACATCATATGGAAGCATTTGAGAATTTTGAAGAGATTTTTGAGGTTATTAATGCTCCAATTCTCGAAGAAGATTACATCGTCCGCATATTGGAGATGTGGAAGTGGAATCTCGTTCAATCCCACTTTAATACTCTCGTATAGCCCGACCTTCACCGCTTCTTCCATGAGGAGATGTATACTTTCAGCCACAATGATGAATAAGAATGGTGCTAATGGGTCTCCTTGTCTTTAATTCTTTCCCCCATCTTGAATTCCTTTGTTGGGCTTCTGTTGACAAGAGTTGACATTGTAGCATAATAGAGGCAAACCTTAATCCACTTGGCTCCAAACCCATTTTTTTCGTACTATCAATCAAAAGTTCTCATTCCAAGCTATGATACGCATTTTTTAAAGTCTACTTTAAAGACCAACCTTTTTTTCCTTTTTTCTTTTGATGAAATCTATCACTTCGTTTGTTACAAGCACTCGGTCGAGGATACATCGACCTTTGATGAATGCATTTTGTGTGTCGCTAATGATGTTGCTCATTACTGGTTTTAGTTTTTCCGCAAACATTTTCACTTGTACAACACCCCAATTACACTAGTCGGCCTAAAGTCACCAAGATTGGATGGATTTTCAGTTTTGGGATCAAAGTTAAGAACGATGGGTTACATCCTTTACTAATCCCCCCATTTTCCCCGAACCATCTATCGACTTAATTAGGTTTCCTTCACCATACTCCAAAAGTTCTTGGTGAACTCAATTGTAAATCCATCTGGAACCAACGATTTATTGTTAGCGCATTTTTTTATCGCAAGCCAAATTTCCTCTTCTTCAAATGGGTGCTCCAAGTTTTCGGCTTCCTCCATCGATATTTTTTAAATTTAACTCCTTGTAACGATAGGCCAACCCCTCTCGTTGATATGAATTTTTCTTTGAAGAATTCGAACGCGAAACCTTTCATTTTATTTTGCTCGTACGTCCATCCCGACTTTGTGTATTGGCCTCTAATCATGTTTTCCCGCTCCCTATATTTGATGGTCGCATGGAATTGGTTTGAGTTTTCGTCTTTTTACGATACCCACCTAATTTTTTATCTTTGTCTTGTCATGCCGGTTTTCTATTTCTTCAATTCAAGCCAACTCTTTTTTGCTTGCACCCATCGGTCCCTCGCCTCTTCATTCCACCCAAGGCATTCCGTTTCCAACTCTTTGGTTCTCATCTCTTCATTTAACTCTCTCAAGTCTTTATTAATGCTTTCCTATTTTGTTTTCCCCTATTTTCTAATTGTATCTTTAACATTTTTCAACCTATCTTGGAAGATACAATCTAGGTGCTTACAAATTAACATTTTGTTCCACACTCCACCCACGATCTCTTCTAATTCGCCATCTTCTAACCAAGCATTGAAGAACTGAAAGGTTTAGGGCCGAAGTTGTTCATTTCTTCGTGAAGTATAATGGACTATTTTCTCTCCAAGTCCTTTACCTACCAAATTATGACATGCAATCCCGAAATCGTTCGAAATTAGGAACCGGCCCAACTTGCTAAATTTCAATCCGCCATCAGTTATTCTTGTAAATCTTCTCCCCCATCGGAACCTCTATCAAGTTACATCTCCAAATGAAATGAAATGAAATCATTAAATTTAGCCACACCCTCGGGTTCGTGTATGAATTTAGTCTTTCATTTCCCCCACATTTCATTAAAGTCACTAAAGAAGCACCATTTCACTTCTTCTCTCCCCGTTAATCTTTCTTGCCTTCCCCATAGTTCTATCTGCTCTTTCACCCCTCTTGGCCTATATACGTTAACAAAACCGACAATACCTTCCATTCCTACCCATTGTCCCACGATCGCCAAAAAGGAAGTGTCTTCCATGAGACACTCACGGTCAAGGTTTTTTTAACGGACATGGTAAAAGTCCCCCAGATTTTCCACAGCTTCTACCTAGACGAAATCCATATCGTCTTTACCCCACAAGTTACTTACTTAATGTTGATTCCGCTTTTTTATTTTTGATTCTTGGATACCCGCCTTGTTTGGTTTCTCGTTCTGTATAGTTCCTTTACCCATCTTTTTTTATCTTTTATTCCAAGTCCTCTAACATTTAAAGACATAATCTTCATTGTCCAATAATTTAAGCGATACTTACATGATACAACATCGACAATTCTTTATGTAGTGTCTGCCACTTGACCTAACTTTGTTTTTCATTTGACACCCATGTTTTCCCCAAAATTTTGTGACCCTTCAGAACTATCTTGGCTCCTCAGTTCGTTTGAGACTTATGTTTGTCTCGTTGCTCTCGACATCCCTGCTTTATTTTTCGTACTCTCCTTGAAATTTTGTTTCACACCGTCTCTTACCTGATTTTTTGTTGTCGGATCTAGCCATTAGCTTTATTGTTGGGACATAAATTTGAAGATGTCTTCCGATCAAACTCTATACTTAGAATCACTTTTGGATTCTTCATGACAACTAGGGTACTTAAAAGCATCGGTGAATCAAAGATAAATCGACAGTCTCTGCTACATCAATGAAGTGGATCAAAGATGAAGCAGGCTCTCAAACCAAGTTGTCAGCAAAACTCTGTCTACTCTCCCACCGATTTGGAAGCTCGAAATCAGTACCATCTCTTCTACCGATATTCCCACCGATTTGGTGACACTCAAAATCGGTATTACAAAAATCAGCAATTGATCTTTAAAGATGAATGTGTTTTGTCTTTCAGATAAAAGAATGTGTTGTCCTTTGATTTCACATATCTCCATGATAAAGACATTCCCTGTTTGGACATGATATTTCTGCTGCAAAGATAGTTGTCTCTGAAGGTTTGTTTGTGTTAAATTCAATGGAGATTATTCACAAAGGATTGTCTGTCTGAAAAAGGATTCAAAAAGGATTCATTTGGCTTCACTACCAAAAGTGTATCCCTCAGTAGCAAGATGACAAGTGTCACATGCTATCAATGCATGTAGGACTATAAATAGAAGAGCCCATGCAACATACATCTTGTAACAACTCGCCCCACATCGGTTGGTGAGGGGAACAAAGCACTCCTTATAAGGGTGTGGATAACCTCACTTGGCATGAGGCCTTTTGGGTGCGTGGACTCGGCCCAAGAACAAAACCGTGCGGGTGACCTGGACTGGGCCCAAAGCGGACAATATCGTGTCACGGGTATCTGGGTGCGTTACACATCTACACTCTTTCAAGCTCTCTTTTCTGAGAAGCTAGAAGCTGAAATTGATAGAGTCTTCTAAATCCCCTAAAGTCCATACTTTTTCTAAGTGTTTTAGTTGTGTTCTTTCTTTTATTAAGTGTTTAGATTGTTCAAATAGTTTTTAAGTTGTTTGTTTTTCGCAACAATTTGTTCTAAGTGTAATTCTTATTGAAGTTTTTCAATAAAAAGAATATAAAAAGTATATCTCTGTGTTTATATTTTTAAGTATTGTATTCAACCTCTCTCCTTCTACAATACCCTGTAAACTAAGCGTATTTCATCCTTAGACCTAACATTTATCATGTGAGTGACATTTATCATGTGAGAACTCACCTTCCCTTGCCCAAACTTGAAGGCTTCTACCTTCTTCTTTTTTATTCTCTCTCTGATCGACAATTGAATTTCTTCCATTTGTCTATCTACTTTTGCGCGAATTCGGCCCTTTTCAATTATTGTCGTTGGCTTTACCTGTTTGATTGACACATTTTAAGCGAAGGCCCTTTTGATTTTTCATTTGGATCGTTACCTGCTTTGCTTTGGGTTGATAAATTAACCAATCCAACTTTTGCAATTTTAACATGTATGGAAGAATCTTTTAGGGGTGGCCCAAGAGTTGGAAAATAACCAAAAATCCTTCTCTTATAACAGGCCAATCACAATCATTGTCAGGCCCACTTTGATGGCATGCTTTTATGTAGGCCAGATCCATCATCTATCTCTAATATATTTTATCTATTCTCTATCTCCATCGTCATATCATCTAAACAATGACACACTTATTTTATAATATTTGAAAGATTTTTTTAATGTTTTTCAGAAGTGTTTTTTAATTAAGTTCTTTTATTAATTTCAAGGAATTTTTTGTTTTTGGAGTGATTTGGAAAGACTTTTTGGTTTTTTTTGTTGTTGTTGATTTTAAGTAATTTTTTCGTTTTCAATTATTAATTAATGTTCCTTGCAGTTTTTCAATTATTAATTAATGCAATTATTAATTAGTGGGTTAGTCTTTGATACTTCAAAAAACTTTAAAATTTTGGTTGACGATTATATAAAATCATGCTCAATAATTTATTGGCCCCCCTACTTATATTATTTAACAAGGATATCCAATGATATTGATAGCTATATGAATCGCGGTTCATAATTCAAATGGTGCTAATATATTATTTTATAACTTTAATATTCGTTTTTCCATGACAATCACATTTGCCGTGTCAATACTCTATGGACTGTCGATTAAGAAGAAATGTGACTTCATACTACACCAATTAGGCAATTAGCTATCTTGACTATCTTTAATATTTCTCGCAAAGCTTTGGTCACTTTAAAAAGTTGTTCTTTTTGAATGCCCCAACCTTAAATTAACTTGTTTTCCTCGTGTACTTATGACTTCACGTGTCTTGTACAATGCGGAAAGCTTAAACAAGATTTTCTTCTTTTAGAAATGCATACCCTAAAAATATAAAGTTAAAAGTGAGAAATGAAAGAAATATTAAAAGAGATTTTGATTAAGCCTCAACATCATGAATTAGCTCATAAAAGTATTTTTAATTGATCGTTAATTAGAAGTGATCTAAATACAAAAATAAGTTATTACCCTTCCCATGATAAGTATTAATTTTACTAGAAACTAGCTACTTTTCAAACCTATAGCCATTTAATTAAATTATATTTAGGGGGTGTCCGGATTACTTATTTAAAGTACTTATTAACTTATTTTAGTGTGATACTGATAATAAACACTTTTCCAATGGATTAATTTAGGTTGACATTCTAAAGCTAAGGGATCACAATATATGTTCTTATCAAGATACTCAATCCATGATCATCCATCTTCATTTTCTTCATCCCCGTGCCTATAATTCGTTTATTCATATATCATTGTTTCTCTAATTCATATTCTTCATCTTCATTTCTACAACCTCTAATTTGTTTTCTTCATCTTGGTTTTTTCAACTAAATCATGAAATTTTCAACCGATATATAATAGCAGTTCAATTGGTGATTGGTCTTTTCAGTCGAGCCATCAAACAAATTAGAAGTAAACAATACTGGTTTTTTTTTCAGTTGGTTATTTATCTTGTTGTTATTAATTTTTTATTACAAAATATATATAAAGGAATTTAACAATATAACGATCAATTTACAAATTACAATTACTTAATTTAAAGTTTGTATATGATTATGTGAAGAAAAAAAGGTTTTATTTATAGCCCAACATTTATGTTCTTGCAAAATTTCAAGGCTAACCCTGATCTGAAAATCAAAATTAATTTGGATTTGTGATTTTGCCACTTTCATAGATTTTCCATGGAAATCTCTTATTTATTAACATTTATGTATTTGAAAAGAGGAATAGATTATAATCGTTTTCATGCCACGTCGTTTGTCAAGCTAGTAAAGATTGGCAAGAAAAATAAAAGCGATCTCATGCTACTTTTTTGAATCAACAAATGGTCCATTTTTTGGTCGGAAAAATGTAACTTTAGCGGGATCGATAGGGAAGATGGAAAGTCGAAAAAACTCCCAATAGCATTCAGTTATTGTATATATATTTTTTCAAAGTATATTCAATAACTATGTTAAAATATAAAAAAAAATATTTTAGAAACTAAGAATAAAAATTGTTATAAATATCTATACTTTTAATTATTTATTTGGATCTTGTTTTTAAAATGTAATTTCTTTTAAACATTTGAAAAATACCTTTAATACATTTTAAAAATATTCTTTCAAAAACCTCTAAAATAGCTAACTTTTTTGCTAGAAAGAGACTTCCACTAAAATTAACCCCCGTCATTGACGGAAAAAGATTGAAAACGTAGAAGTCTATCATTAAGGGGTCAAATGTGTATGCCGTTTAGGGACCAAAAGTGTAATTTTTAAAAATGTCTGCCACTGACGAAAGTTGTTTTAAGCAGAATTCTCTTGTTAAGAGAAAAGTTGGCTATTATGAAGGTTTTAAAGAGAAAATGATTAGAATGTATTAAATGTATTTTTAAATTGCTACAAGAATTAATTTCTCTTTTTAAATTATAATTATTATTTTTTTAACCGCAAAAAATTAAAATTAGTTTTATTCTACTTTAGAAAGTTATAATAGATCTTCTAATTATTAGATGTTCTATTAATTATGTAGAAAACTATAGTACCTCCAAAAACCCTTTAAAATACATTTCTAAAATAAAAACTTGAAATGTACCAATTATTTTTACCGTAAGTCTATTTCATTTTATAAAATATTTTATTAATAACAACTTTTAGTCTCTTTGTTGATCAAACATACTTAGCACATCCATAATTCTTATTTAAAAAAAGCTTGATCGTTGGGGTTAATAACTTTAAAATAGTTTTTTTTTCTAGCCACCACTTAAGTTTTTCTAAGTTTTTGAAAAAATAAATGTAAGAGGCAAAAAAGAGAAAATATATTATAATAGAACCATGTTTTTATTTAGTTTTATTATGTTTATGTCTTTTAGACTTAATCATTGAAGATGTTCTTAAGAAGCTTATAAAATGATAAGGACTTGACTTTCTATCAAAATAGAGAGGGATGTAAAGGGCTTTGCAATCAACAAACTTGTCGTGTACAAATTGTAGAACTGAATGATAATAAAGTTAAAAGTAAATTTGAATTTTGGCCCTTAGTGAAAATTTTAAAAGATTGCTAAGTCTAACAATTACTATATAACATATTTAAGGGGTGCTTGGTTTAATTTAGGAAATAGAAATGGGAATGGAAATGAGAATGCAAGAGAATGAGAATAGAAATGAGCATTGCATTGATATTCCTTGGTTAACTCAATATTATTAATGAAAAATTGTTTCCTATTACAAAAATATTTTTCTTCAACTTGAAAATATAAAAAATGTTCCATTTAACATCAAGAAATGGAACGACATATGGGAAAAAAGAACTACGTAGAATTTTCTTTTTCATTCCCTCCAATTTGGTCAAGAATGAAAATTACTGAATTTACAGCATTGATTTCATTATATAATATCAGACCAAGCAACAGTTTTCATTCTCATTCTCATTCCTTACCCTGTAATATCCCCAACCAATCATCCCCTAAGTTATTATTGTGGTTTAAGTATTGATTTGAAAATTGGTATATAACTTTGTTAAATTTATCCCTTAAGTAATTGTATTTTAATTCTTTTTCATCTTTATAGTTTTCTTTTTGAAATTAATAGAAAATATTATATTATGTTTATTACATATTTATATCAATATGATTACATCATTTTACCTGAACATTTAAAAATAATGCTTCGAGTTTGGACATTGTACCAAAAGACCATAATTTTGTGAGTAGAAGCACTGGTCGTGCGAAAAGTAAGACCAAAATACCCTAAAATGTAACCAATTTTTTTACGGAGTTAGCTTAGGCTGCGTTTGGTACGTGGGACAGGACAGGACAGGACGGAACAAAACTCACTGTCTCACGTTTGGTGCAGCATGGGACAGGACAAGAATTTTCTGTCCCACGTTTGGCGCGACATGGGACAGGGACAGGAACTGGGACAGAGTGGGACAACATGGAACAAAAAGGGCTTTTTTTTGTTCCACCAAAATAGGTGGAACAACATGGGACAGAAATGAGGCAGAAACTAATATATTACTAATTAACACTCGTTTGATGTATAACTTCAATATGGTATTTGTTTTAATGTTTACCACCACTAGTCGTGGCCGTAGCCGCCACCGGTAGCCACTATCGTCCACCTCCACCTCGTCTTCCACTACAACAACCTCCTCCACTACCTCTACAATTACTACCGATTACCTACCACCACCGCCTACCACCTCTATAATTGTCCATCGCCACCACCACGACCGTTCGTCACCTCCACCACCACCACCACTATCCACCATCTTCACATTCTCCACAATCAACGACCACCACCAGCACCATCATTATCAGTGTTACCATTGGCCACTACCTCCACCATCAACATTAGTTATATAAAAATCTTATATATATATATACATACATATGTGTGTGTATGTGTTTATTTTATGAAGATTGTGTAATTTTTATTTATAAGTTATATAGTTTGTTTTTTTACGTTAATTATAACTATTATGTGACATATAAAATCATTAAATAGTTTTTCTATGAAACTTGTTTAGTTCTGTCCAGTCCAGTCCTAGGCGTACCAAACACAAAACAGACACTTGTTCTGTCCTGTCCAGTCCCGTCCCATCCAGTCCAATCCTACTCTCTTGTCCTGTCCAGTTCTGTCCCGTCCAGTCCTGTCCCATCCAGTCTGCGTACCAAACGCTACCTTAAGGGACGAAAATAAAAGCAAATGGAAACCATATGGAAGGGAAAAAATAGTTTTTAAACCACAAGGACAAAAATCGTAATTTACACTTTTACCTATTTATCGTTTTTAAGTTTTATGTTTCTATTGATGTTTAATTATGTCTTAGATATCATAAATAATTATCATTTAATCCCATATTATATGTTTAAAAAATATGTCTTACGAATTAACATGTGTATAAGGACTATAACGTGCTATAACATATGCCATAACGTATTACAACAAACGTCAAGTCTTGGAATAGAGTTCCAAAGGTTAACTCAACAATCCATAACTACAATACCATAATGAACTACTTAAAACATGGTTTTTATTAATAAATATATTAAATTATCCGAAATATTATCATGTTATAAGATTCCAAAGAAGATTGTGGATCGCCCATTCCTTGTGGGCATCTCTTGTCCCCATCAAAAAGGACCCAAAGAAAATGGAAGGACCATTTAGTTGAAGGAGATAAACTTTTGATTTGTCTTGGCTTTGTAGATGCCATGTTTATTACTAATCATATCATGTTTTAGAGACTAAAATCCTTAAGGATTTTCTGTTATTAAGACCTATGATCTATATGTTATGAAATATTCCCAATTGTTTTAGACACATTGAGTCGGACAATCATCCAACAAAAGGTGAGAATCTATAAGATCCATTCTTTAAGGGAAATTAAGAGACGGTTTTTAAGAAAAATTAAGATATTTTAATAACAATTTTTAATTCAAAATTCCATGGTTCTAACAAACATCGTTAGTTTTAGTTTCTTAATAGTAATATATATGTATTTGTAACAAACAATAAATAATATAACTACACTAAAAATCAACCATAAATCAAATTTGAAACATCAAGATCAGCTAAGATAACAGAATCAAAGCTACGTCATGTCATGATAAACTCCTTTTATTATCTCACCTTTGTAGCTATTTTTTTTTTTCTTAAAGAGTAAGAATTCTTCAACGAACTTTTGATGCGTAAATTTGCTAGTCATCCGCCACGTGTCGCGCTCTCGATTGTACTCACGTTCACAACCCATATATATATATATATATATTCAAACCATATATATGGATATAAATAGACACATGCTACAATACCTAAATGCTTTAACTGTTCATGAAGAATATTAAGCTAAAAATGTCAGTTATGGTCTAAACTTTTATGAACAAAACATGATGAAAGATTGGTGACAATTGTGTAAGAATCTATTTGATACAGTACCAACATGTGGCTAAAATGGAGAGTATTTGAATATATATATATATATATTATATATATATATAGAGGAAAGTTCAAATCCGAACCACTTTTTGGTTGTAAAAGCGAGGACAATCGAGAGCGCGACACGTGGCGGCTTTGAGTGTGGTACCCCTCTTTAATTCAATGCCCTCCCATGAATCGCGTCTAGTCATCCGCCGTGGATCTGACATGGCGCCTAGTCATCCGTCACGTGTCGCGCTCTCGGTTGTCCTCACGTTCACAACAAAAAAAAATGGTTCACATTTGAACCCACCCCTATATATATATATGTATATATATATATAGAGAGAGAGAGAGAGCGAGGAGAGATCATTTGTAAACCCAAAAAATTGTGTAAACCGTGTAAACTCATGGTTGCATACGTAAATCAATGAAAAATCTTTTATGGAATTGTTTAATGTGATGAAAATGTTACATATACTAAGTTTTTTGATGAAATTGTTTCATATGAAGGTGTTTTAAACATAGAAATGAAAAAGTTTTATAGGAATAAGAAAAAAGTTTCATATGAATAAAAAATACCGAAATATAAAACAATTTCATCAAAAATTGAAGTATATGAAACATTTTCAATATATTAAACAACTCCATGAACCAATTTCATTAATTTAATCTATGCAACCATGAGTTTATACTGTTTCCACCCTTTTTTGGGTTTACATGTGATCTTCCCTCTATATAGATATATAAAATCAGGTTTACGTGAGACCAATTTGTTTTCGTAAGACGGGTGAGATCAAGATTTTACACATGAACCAATGTGGTCTGGGATACCTCTTCAAAAAAAAAGATTTTACACATGAAAGACTTTCACAGCAAAACACTGTGAAGATAAAAAATCGAACTTTATATTGAAAACACTGTAAATGTACGTTCACGGTGTTTTCACAGTGAAGATTCAACTTTTTTTACCTTTACAACATTTTCACTATAAGGCCATCCGCAACCGTACAGGTGGTACAGGTCATACAGGTTGCCACATCAGGCCACATCAGCTTTACCACCACCTTACCACTACCATACCATTTCATCCTTACCCGTACCACTCATACCATCTATTTTATTTAAATACTAAAATATTATGTTTATATATATAGATTGTATGTATATATATATGTGTGTGTGTGTGTGTGTGTGAAGGAGTGTGAAAGAGGATGGTAAGCGGGCACCGTTGGGTGCCACTACCGGTGCCGTACCGGGTGGCCTCGGCGGTGTTACCGCCGGCATAGCCCGCGTACAGCCCGGCTGCGGATAGCCTAAATGTTGGATTTTTTTTTACCTTCACCATGTTTTTTTTTTTTTTTTGCAAAGATTTGAATTTTTTTTATTTTGGTTTGAGTTTTTTATCTATCTCACTTGATCCATTAACTCATATTAGATAGAGTTTTTAGTTAAAACTATTAATTATGGTGTTTAGGGTAAAAAGGAAAAATAAATTTCAATCTCAAGTCTATCTTATTTGACTTTTTATTTTCTTTTTTAATTTAAAACTTTTACCTTCATAAAGTTTAAAATAAATTATCTTAAAAATTATTAATATTTGTATCAAATAAATTACTTAAAAAAAACGAAAAGTTGATGCTCTTCAATATGCATCCATCTCAATATAGTTTTTTCTTCTTCCTGCTTTAACCATTTTTTACGTAAAATGTTATATATGTGTTATATTCGTTATGAATATTTATGTACGTTAAACTGTAGAATAGCTCGTCACGGTAAGTTTGTAACTCGACATCACATTCTTCAACACTTTCTTCAACGTCAAAACCCTACACCCATCGAGACCAATCAGGAACAATTGGGACTAATCGAGAACCCATCGAGATCAATCGGGAACCCATCGAGACCAACGCAAGATGTATCAAAAACCTATCGAGAAAGGTCGAGATTCATTCATTGACTTGGTGTGTGTTTATGTGTGTTAAACTTTACCCTACTACCTTCATTTTCTATCAATGAAACCTATCAAGACATTTATTATTTGTTAGTGTGTGTAACATCATAGCCTGAATATTTATCGATAGAAGAACCCATCGAGACCAATCAAGAGCACATCGAGATCAATCAAGAACCCTTCAAGACCATCAACACCAATTGAGATTAGTCGAGAAACCATTAAGATCAATCGAGATTAATCAATAACCCATCCATTGACTTGGTATGTGGTTGGGTATAAAATCATAACCTACCATTTTTTTTACTTTTATCGAGATGGATCAGAAAATATATCGAGACAATCGAAAACTCATCAAAATCAATCGAGAATCCAATAAAGATTAAGAAATAAAAACTAGAGAGCATTAATATTCATTTAGAATATTATCTATTATTCAGAATGAATAAAATCACATGTTTATTTATTCACCATGAATAAAACACAATATCCACCATGAGTGAATATTCTTTCTCAATCCTACCAACTAATTATATTCACTTTGAGTATTATCTATTATTCAGCCTGAATAAAATCATGCATTTATTTATTCATCATGGATAAAAGACAATATTCATCACGGGTGAATACTCTTTTTTGGTTGTGACAACAAATTACATTTACTTAGAATATTATCTATTATCCAGAATAAATGAAATCATAGGGTTATTTATCTATAATGAACGAAATAGTTTATTCACCATAAGGAACATTTCTTTCAGTACTGTCAACAAGTTCTATTCACTTTGAAATAGTATGTATGAACGTGTATCAAAGGTTTGCCAAGACTACATATTTGAAATGGTTGAAACAAATCAACAATGTTATCGATCAAAGGAAATGGTAGGCACCCAATTTACGGACGATGGGTTGCGGGTGATTTTGGAACTATAACTTAAGGTGTAACTCCTTTTTTGGAGCCATGAAAACTCAAAATATGATTTTAGGTTTATCATCAGTAGGTGTACTTTTCTATAAAACTTATAAAGGTTGTAAACTAATATTTATGTAAATGATGAAGAATTATTTATTATGATTAGAATATTTATGGAAGACGTGATTCGTTTTTCGTTTTATTGGATTAGCGTTAGAAAAAAAGGCTTTTATAATGTTACGTGGGATTCCTGGTTGTAATGTTTTGACGTTCGGTTTTTCCTAGCTTCTCGCTAGTTTAATGAAAGTCGCTGTTCAAAAAAAAAAAAGAATACTTATGGAAGACGATTATACTTCATAAATTTATAATAATATTTTGTATTTGCAAACAATCGACATATTTATGAAAGTAAATATTTGTAAGATTAGATAAACATGTGGTTTACAACATTTATAAGGTTTACTAAAGAATGCACCTTGTAAAAAATATTTTTTCTGGAGCTGTCGATAAAAATTCCAATGGTTTTCGCCAACTTGTTAAAAATATAAGAAATTAAAAAAATTGTCGAAAGACCGTTGATAACTAATAACATTCCGATGGCTTTCTATCGACCTACTACAAGCAAATAAAAATATAAAAATTATAAAACACTACTGTGTCTATATACTATCCCGTCGACATGATAGTGTCATAGTGTGCTCTTTTCCATTTATGGTCCATGTAAGATTTTTTGATATAAGCTAAAGTAGATCGTGGCTTATTGAATCAAAACAACTACGGTACTCTTGGGTTTGCAAGCATTTTTTATAAGAGAGCTAAAACATTATTGTTTGTCATCTTATAAAAATAAACAAGTTTTAGCATTTCTCCCATTTTTATAAAAGCAATTTTCTAATTAATAATCAGTAACTTAACCAACCTGATTAGAAATTTAATAAATACCATTCAAGACTATCAAGATTTCACTTGTCGAGAGGGGATGTTGAACAATTTGTCGGCATGTTTCGTCAAATTACGTTTGAATAACATTGAATGTTGTGTTATTCATTCTGAATAATACATGATTATTCAGAGTGAATATGTCACTTGGCATGCTTTTAGTTGTCCTCACATTCGCAATGAAATTTAATTTTGCAGCCAAACTTTTGTGTGTGTGTATAATATATACCTTCTTTTGTGAACCAGTTAAACTGTGTTAACTGTGTTAACTGATCTAAACCATTGATTGTACGTGATGAACGACTGAGATGAAATGGCAATTTAATTAATTAAATTAATTAGCATGTCTAAAACATTTGTGCAAAGGGTAAATATGGAATAAGACCATCAAAATAACACAACCTTCACGACAGTTATCAACTCGAAAAAAAAAAGGTTTTGAAATTCAAACCTAAACCTCACTCATAATTAGAGGGATTTCCTCCCAAAATCTCAATCAAGAATTATGCATATTTAATCAGCCAACCATCCCACCAAATGGATGCAGAGCATGTCCAGATTAATACACGTGTGCAAATTTGGAAATTGACCATGAAAAAATATGGTGAACATAGTTACACATATGCACAAATGAATAGTATAACTAACACTGTAACACATATGCACGAACTTATACTTGAACACATGTGCAAATACATAAATATGATTGTGATAGTTATGAACACACATGCACACTGTCATAGTGATAAACACAAATGCAGAAAATGGTGTTCATGAAAGAATGTGCATGTGTTTTTTTAGTTATATACACACAATAGATAGAAGTAGAACACATGAATAACAACAGACATAGATATTTGATTTTGAAATAACACATATGCACTAACAGAGATACTAGAACACATAACTGATTTGACTCGTAGAATTGAAACTTGGAATAAAAACCACGAATAAACAAATAAAGTATAACTCACAAAATATAAAATAAACTTACCACAATTATCACATCCTATAAAATAGAAAACATTCTATAAAACCGCCTTGTATACAAAAAGACAATAATACCCTTATCAATCAATTAAAATAAAGGAAAATAAATGAATTTGATTGGTTGGAGAAAGTTTACAAAGTTAACCCAATATAACCGGTTCACAAAAGAAGAAATATATATATATATAGGGGCGGGTTCAAATACAAACCACTTTTTGGTTGTGAACGTGAGGACAACCCAGAGCGTGCCACGTGTCAGTCTGAATTTTCTGCGACTAAGCTTTATTCATAATGAATAACATTATTATTCAGACTGAATAAAGCGTTATTCAGTAAGAATAAAGCTTAGTTGCAAAAAATTCAGACTGACACGTGCGACTTGTGTGCATAAAGCCCGCGACTTAGCTTATTCATTATGAAAATAACGTTATTCATTATGAATAACACTAAGTTGCGCGTGTTAGTCTGAATTATTGCCACGTTTCGCGCTCTGGGTTGTCCTCACGTTCACAACCAACAAGTGATTTGTATTTGAACTTCTCTCTCTCTCTCTCTCTATATATATATATATATATATGTGATCGCGTCCACCGTAACCAGTCAAATCCACCTTTATTGACCGGATGAGTAGTGGAGATCACTTCTCTACTTCGTATTTTTTAGCACTTTTCATTTGAACCTTTATATATATATATATATATATATATATATATATATATAGGTTCCCAAGTTACTTTTTGGTCCCTGACTTTATTTTTTAAAGTAAAAAAGAAGGGGAAAATACAATTTTTTTTTTTTTTTACCTTTAACGGATTTCTTTAACAGCCATTAGAGGAATGGACCAAATCCAGTTTTTTTATAAACCGACGTATTTAAACTCTAATTTTTAAATTAGGAACCAAATATGTTATAAAGACAAAACCACATGGACCAAACGTGTAATGTACTCTTTTTTTTCCAATGTCAAATCAACTTAAAAGCATTGTTTAGTGCAACAGATACTACGTTTTCAAAGGTCAAGGTCGATTAAGTTTAAAAAATATATTTTATTCCTTAATTGACATGATTGAATTTTTCAAAACTAGATCAATCCACATTGAATTTCTACGAATATTATATCACGATTTTAGGATCTTTAGTACAACTAAAAAATTATTGTAATTTATCTCAGTTTTAAAAGAACATGTATTATTGTTAAGAACAAAGGTTGATTAAATTTAGAAAAATATACTTTATTCCTAAATCGACATGATTGAGTTTTCTCAAGCTCTCAATCCACATCGACTTTTTATCCTTATTAAATCAAGTTTTTAAATAGCATGAAGTGTGTCATGGTGGCAAAGTCAAGGCATTGTTTGGTAAAAAAAAAAACGCTAGCTTATAAGTTAGCTTTTTTTTTTCTATATACATATTTGGTAAGACCAAAAGTAGCTTATTAGCTACCTTTTTTGATAAACTAATTTAGAGTATCTCCAGTGGAGGTTATAATAAGAACCTCATTTATGCATTTTTTATTGCAACATCATCTCCACCTCATCAAGTAAAGAACTTATTAAAAATGCTACAATGGTAGTTCTTGTAAGAACCCTTTTATGTGGGTCTCATGTATTATATTAATAATATTAAAGTGAAGAAAAAAAACGAAAAAATAATAATATGTCATCTCATACAAAAAATCAAGATAAGAACCTAGAAGCAAATGGGTTCTTATAAGGCCATCCACTGTCGACCCACTGCAACCCAATGGTTTCAACTGCCACATCAGCGCCACATCAGCTTTCCACTATATTACCTAAAACTACCAAATTCATCCACTGTCGACCCAATACCCAACCCAATCTTATACACATTTTAAATAAAAAAACAAAAAAAGAAAGATGAGAGAGATAGAGAAAAAGAAGAGAGAGAAAGTGGGTAGGGCGTCGGCTTGGGAGAACCGATGGACGCCTACCCGATGGACACCCACGGCGGTGTTCATTCCTTATCCGTCGGCTTGAGTGAAACCGAAGGGTACCCGTTGGCTTACCCGAAGGCCACAACGGATGGCCTAAGAACTCTCCATAATGGTAGTTCTTACAAGCCATTACACTTTTTGCTTGTAAGAACCTAGCATTGGAGATGCTCTTAAGTAGATTATGAGGAGTTTTTTTTTTCTTTTTCTAATTATACCCCTTATTAATATTAACTATTATTATTTAAAATTATATATTAATTATTAATAAATAATTATAATTTATTATTAATAAATAACTATTATTAACAAATATTAATTTTTAGTAATAAAAATAATTAAATTAAGTTATATATTATTTATTATTTGTTTTCAAATGTTATTAGTTATATTAGATGTTATTTAATATGTTTAATTGTCAAAAAAATAAATATAACAATTTTTAAAACGTTATATCGTTAAAACATTTTAAATACTGAAATAAAAAATTATTTTTATCCAATTCTTAATTGTATTTTTTTAAGGTTATTAATTATTTAACATAAGTGAAGTTGATCAATTTTATTTTTATTTTTTATTATACTTAATAGTAATTTAAATTATAAGTTAATGTAGTTTTTTTTTCTAAAATTTATTTTAACAAGTTCTGAATTTATAGTGTATAATAATAATAATAATCAATTCTATATTATTTCAACATATTATATTATATAATTTTTTTATTGTTTCTATTATTTAACATGTTATATTACTAAAAAATTATTTTAATTATATTATTAGAATTTTGTCTTAATTAAATTATTAAATACTTGTAATTGATTATTTATTAAATATGTCTTTTTTGGTCTTTTTTGCCAAACATAATTTGTTCATAAGCTAGCTTATCAACTACCATCTAGCTTATCAGTCACTAACAATCTTATCAGCTAGTTTACCAAACATAGCCCAAGTCCCAAGCCTTGGAAGCCATGATGAGAAAATGACGTTTTTCAAGACGTGACTTATAACGGCAAATCTTTATATCATATATAATATTATATATACATACATGTACATATGTTTTCCAACTATTACTCAATGCATCAATGACGATAAACAATTAAGTTGACGTGACACGTGAGACACAAGCCTTGAGCCACGACGCGCCATGACAGTTGTAGGCAAGCTTTTCCGAACATTGATTTTTTTGAAAGGCATAGCGGTATCGAACCAACGAACGCTACCACAAACACACACACACACACACACACACATGTAGGCCTCCCCAGTGGTATCAGGCATCCACGGGCAGCCCACTAATCCGTCGTTATCCCAGCCCAGCTTACGCTAGACATGATGTTACCGCTCTTAAGAAGACCAACTGAGCTAGACATGATTTGTTTCGAACATTAATTAAATCACGATTTTACGGTTATTTGATCCAAACTTAAAAATACACCAACTCAAAAAAAAAAAATCCTAGTTCGATTTGGATGTACCATTAACCCCCAATATGAATAGCCCCACTCAAACATTCTAACTTAGTTGAAAAATAAATCATACACCAAAAGAAAAAAAGATGCGCACAATCTACAAATGAAAATAACAAATATCATAATCCATTCAACCTAGCTAGCTAACACGTGCCAAATAAGTTGCCTAAATATTATCATATCACCTTTCAAAAGTGTCCAAAGCAAATTTGATGATCGTACGTGTATTTTTTTTCCTATATATATAGAGAGATAACAAAGCTTCCTAATTAAGTCCAGTAGGCAAACATTTGGGAAAAACAAAAAGATTCCAAATATTCAAACATAAAACCATGAGTAATTCAGTGAGATGTGAAAACGCTTATGAGTGTTATAAACCTTACATAGCAATGCTTATAGTTCAAGTAATATATGCAGGCATGGCTTTGTTATCCAAAGCATCCATTTCTTCCGGAATGAATCCTTTCGTCTTTGTTGTTTATCGTCAAGCCTTTGCCACTCTCTCATTAGCCCCGATAGCATACTTTGTCGAAAGGTCCGAAAGTTACATATATATACATATTCATTTTTTATGTTTTGAAGTAACTATTTGTGATCCAAAACTAAAGTTTTTTCCCCTCTGATGATTTTGTGCAGAAAGAATGTACCTCAGTTATCATACATCATGATATGGAAGATTTTCTTCAGTTCTTTGATTGGGTAGTTATAAATTCAAACTTGGCTAATCTTTAAATAATTTTGCCTAGCATGATTTGAATTTTATGATATGTAACACAATTTAATTACTTCAGGATTACGATATGCTTGAATATGTACTATCACGCACTCAATCATACATCGGCAACATTTGCTGCGGCCACGACTAACTTGATTCCGGCTATTACCTTTGTCATAGCTCTTTTTCTAAGGTATGTATATATATACACACACACGTAACGTACGATTTATAAAATATAATCTATAGATTAGAAATAGAAAAATGTTGATTTATGAAAATTTAATTGCAGGATTGAGAGAATGTACATAAAAGAATTGCATGGTTGGGCTAAACTGATAGGAGCTATAGCTTCTCTTTCTGGGGCTCTTGTATTTGCTTTTATTAAAGGACCAAGTTTGAACTTCATGGCTTGGTACTCATCAGGGGAGGGTGGTGAAATGGCTCCACCCATGAATCAATTTAGTTCGAAATCGGAATTTATTAAAGGCCCTCTTATGATGCTCCTTGCAAACATTCTTTGGTCATGTTGGAGCATTATGCAGGTTGATTAATTAATTAACCATTAATTAGTTGTACATATATAATTTTGAGTTATATATAGTTTAATTCTTATGAGTTCATTTGTTTTTTGCAGGCACCTATTATGAAGGAATTCCCAGCAAAGCTGTCACTAATTACTCTTCAATGTTTCTTTAGCTTGATACAAGCAACAGTTGGGGCAGCAGCCATGGAAAGGAACCTATCTTCATGGAAGCTTGGATGGGATGTTAACCTGCTTTCAGTGGCCTATTGTGTATGCAACTTTCTTTCATTTGCTTTAATTAATCTCTTTTAAGAATAGATAAGTACTAATTCAACTCCATCAAGTTATTTTTCCGTTAGCTACCTTAAAACAAAATAGAGGACGACATGACAACAAGTCGAACAGTCGAAATAAAGATAACTTTTATTTTCAACGTTCCATTAAAATATCCAGTATCTTTCTTTTTCTTCAATTTCCACTCTGATTTGCCTCAAGTAGTCGTTATCATGAATTAAATACTAGCTAGGTATATACTACAATGGTACAACCATCTGGTTCCATATTGTATGACTACTCCTAATCAAAGAAATAACAAAGTGTATATTATTCATGCCAACTAATTAAATTAATTAGCATAGAACAGTACCAATGGAACGTTCGATTTGGTTAAGAGAGTTGTTCCGTACACCTGTTGTTAGTTAGGTATACGGAACAACACATAGATTTCCATATAAATAGTGTTCCCCACTTTGCTTTCTAAATCCACAAACTTAAGTCATTACATATAAAAACAGGATCAGTACTTGATCTTAAATCAAAAGGTATTCCACACACCAAATCCACGGTCCAAAATTGAGGCTTTTTGGGTCCAACAAAAGCCAACCAATTAAAGGGGCCAAACACGAAAGTGCTTCTCATCTCATGCATGCAGAACTGACACCACTTTATTCGTTCCAAAATTAATTAACTAAAGTATTTAATTTTACATGCTTGTTTTAATTACTTTCTAATCATATATATGATTTTTTAATACGTGAAACGTACATGAACCCACATCATATATGATTCTGATTGGTTTCTTTGTTTCTTTAAATTGGAAATATTCTTGTATTGTATTAACTTGACTATATATATATGGCATGCAGGGAGTAATCGTGACAGCATTAACATATTGGTTGCAACTGTGGGTAATACAGAAGAGAGGGCCGGTTTTCACTTCCATGTTCACTCCTTTGGCGTTAATAATCACTGCCGTCGTATCATTATTCGTGTGGAAGGAGAACATTTACGTTGGAAGGTTTGTCTTTCTTAATTTCCGAAATCCACATAGATATAAGTTTTCTTTTATAAACCCCTAATATCTGATCAAATTTTAACATAAAAACATACAAGGTAATTAAATTACTGTATAATTAAGACTCTACTTGTAAGTTACAACAAAAGTGCTCCTAGTACACTATTTTGACACTCATTCTAATCTAAAGTATCTTTTTTGCAACACTAAATAGAACCTAATGTATACTTTTTAAACTCTAATAAACTTTTTGAAAAACTATCAATTGGGTTTAAATTCAGATGTTGGATGGAGTATTTTGTTGTTATTTGAAGACGACTATATATACAAACATATATCAAATTTATATATACCGAGAGGTTTTAAATGGGAAGTGCTAAATGTATGAAAAGTAGAGAAATGATCCTAGCCATTCATCTGGTTAATATATGTTTGTGTTTTACTCTAAAGTACGGATAATTCACGTGGTATGCAAAAGTCTAATGGGTAGTTTCTTAATGTTTACAAATAGACGGTAAACAAGTTCATATGTGTATTTTACATATGAATTATATATATATATATATATATATTCATATTTAAATTAACTCGTTAATTATGAGCTATTTAATTGATTCACGTTTGAACCCGTTAACTAGCTATAGTTCATATGTGATTCACAAAAGTTTATATGTGAATTTGTTGACATAATTCATATACAAATTACACGAGTTTACATACAAACATATAACTCGCACGGTTCACATATGAACCCATTTATCGCTTATTTATAAAAGCTACAAAGTTAACCCCTTTAGTTTTGGTATAACCTCAAATTTTGACCAGTGATCAAAGCCACAATTTTTGACAAACCAAGTTTGATCATGACCATTTGAAGAAGTATGATCACTTCTCTGCTTCTTATTGAATATGTATATATATATATATATAGGGAGAGAGAGGAAAGTTCAAATGAAAACTCATTTTTCATTGTGAATGTGAGAACCACTAAAATCGTGTCACGTGACAATATTCACTTTGAATATATGTCATGCATTATTCAGAGTGAATATTGTCACGTGGCGCGATATTAGTGGTCCTCACGTTCACAACCAAAATTGAATTCACATTTGAACCTAACCTAACCCTCTCTCTCTCTCTCTATATATATATATATATATTGATAGATAGATAGACAGACATATATAGAGAGAGAGAGGGAGAGAGAGAGATTTACTCTTAAAGGCTAAAGTTATGAAACTAACAAAGTTGGTACTCAATTTTTTGGCAGTGTTTGTGGGCTGTATTATTAGCAGGAGGACTATACTGTGTTCTCTGGGGAAAGAGTAGAGAAGTTGAAAGCAAAATTATAAGTGAAGAAAAGGGTGAAGAGGAAACCACGTTGGAGTCCATTAAAACACAAGACTGAGCTCTTGTCAATTCCGAAATTCACAAGTGTCGGCCATGATCTCATACAAATATCATGATGGTAGCTATCATCAAGCATAAGCCCACCCAGCTACCAAAATGTATACATATATATATATATATACACCATGATTAATGATGATTAACCACACAACATTTAATTTTTTTTCTATCTTTAATTACCTAGATTTAAGTTCTCTGTAACTACCTTATGATAAATTTGTAATTTAGTGATGCTTTTATAATTAAATGGGAGGATTTGAATTCGGAATTTGTAGGATTTTGAATGGAGTTGAATTCCAATCATTTATAAATCTTGTTGGGTTCGTAGGAATTGGAATGAAATTTACATTTTGATTTTTAATGTAATAGTATTGTTTAATTATTGAAAACTTTTGTAAATAATAATGATATGGTAATAAATACGTAGATGTAGAAGAATTCTAAAAATATTTATAGATATTGAGAAGAAAACATATATGAATACATGTACATTAAAAATAAGGATTGATAATAAAAATATAACTACAGAAAAAACATATATGAAATTATGAATACATATACATTAAAAATAGGGTTGATAATAAAAATATAACTAAAAAACCAAAGGAAAAACAACTTGCCGAAAAGTTTCGAACTTGGACCAAGGCTTTAACCACTAAGCTAACATCTTGCCTTTGTTATATTTTTTAACATAAATAATAATAGGTGCCAATTATACTGGGTTTAGCACCAGCCAACCCCCTACTCCCCTACGACTCTGCATGGAGAGTGTGTTAGGCTGTTGGCCGTGCACTGGCCATGTAATGGATATCTTAGGAATGGAACAAAAGTAAGTTGCTCTAACAGTAGTCAAGGGCTAGTGGGTATCATGTGCACACTGCTAGTTCTCACTTCTGCCCATTGAACGGTACATTCATTGGAAACAACTGGTTTAGTGTATTCGGTTGATCTATATGAATTTGAATTACACAAAACACGCATGAACATTCTTGGGCCTCACAATTTTCCATTGAACCTTGCTTTATTCCATTCCTTTATACATTATTAGTATTCACTACAAACCAACATTATCGTGGCCTATGCATCCATACGGATGATGCAACGTAGACCTTCTCCCTTAAGCATGTAGTCGAACGCTTTGTTGATATCCGCAAAACCAACCTGGTGTGTTATGAACTTCTCGACTTCTATTTCCTGCATCCCATCCACAAATATAAGAACGTACTAAGCATGGATCGTACCAAGACGATAGACGATAACAAGCGCACCAAAGGTAAGACATTAAGTTGAAACAATTTATGTGTGTGTGTGTGTGGGTATGTTTGGAGTTTTAGATTCGCTAGATACGGACCATCAACCTGTATATACACGAACTTTCCTTTTCTCTATAAGGACTCTTTTAGAAAGGGATCCCACCTCAATGTATATGTGTGTGTGTGTGTGTGTGAATGCAAAAGATTTACCTTCTTCATGTATTTCTCAACGACGCCAGGAATATCTGTACGGGGTTTATAGTTACCAAAGAAAGTGCCCTTGAGAGTCCTCTCATTCAAAAAATTGACAGGAAGAGTTTTGAATTCGTCATCTTTATTCGGCACGCCAACAAGAACGGCTACTCCCCAACCCTACAAAACCATTTTTTTCTAACTTAACAAGATGAAATTAAAAACTAAATCGTTATTGGCTCAACGATACCCGGGTTACTAGTAGATCCTATCCTCCTATTAGGAGGAGATCTCAAGGATCCCAGTAGGTGAGTTTTCCTGTATATCGTTATAATATGTACTTCAAAAATGATAGGTTTAGAAGGGCATTACATCGTGGACACATTCGAAAGCTGAAATCATAGCCCTAACGTTTCCAGTACACTCAACACTCCTGTCAACTCCACCATCGGTCATTGCAGCAATCACCTTATCATTGGAAGGTAGAACAATCAAGAATTGTCGTCAAAGAAAGTCAAAGTCAACACAGAACAATATCTCGTGATGGAGAAAACCTCTTGAATTGGTTTGTCGTGATCTTTTGGATTCACAAACTCGGTAACGCCAAATTTCTTAGCTGTTTTCAAACAATAATTGAACAGATTTACCCATAAAGATCAACGTATGTTAACAACCAACGTGTTTCTAACACAAAAGTCAAATGATGACTAAATTACCTTCGTTGAACCTACTCTGATTCAGATCAATACCGATGATCCTAGATGCGCCAGCAATCCGAGCTCCTTCTGCAGCCTGAAAGCAAAAGATAATTTTGATGTTCTAAATCTTTAATTTTGAACAATTTAGCAAAGTCCGAATGAAGAGAATGAAGAACAAAAGACATTACAATAGAATCGTGTTTATAGGGCGTCAAAGATTTATAAACATCTTAATAGAATGTTTTATAACATTTCAGTTTATAGGTCCAAACATTTTGGAGTCCTGTATAAAAATGTTACAGAAGTATATAGAATATGACTCTTTTGTTCTATGAACACAACTTTTTATAAAATATTGTTTTTGTAACACTTTTCAAATAAATGAATAGAATGCTTTATCTTAATTAACAATTTCCTAAAAACTTGTTAAGACGCTCAAAGACGTCCTTTGAATTTAATTTATGGTCCATAACATAGGACGACAATTGTATGGTCTTGTAATCTTAAGTCTTATTAAACAATCTATTAGGCCATTTAAACATTCTATACGTTATGTGAATACGATTTTGTTATAGTGAGAGGAATCAACTCACAGCTAGACCGACGGCTCCCAACCCGAAAACAGCAACACTCATACCCTTCTTTGGTTTGGCAACATTCAAAGTGGCACCCATACCTTGATGCAAAATGAAAACACAAAAAAATCAGTCAAATCGACACTTTCTAATTAATCATTCCGAAAGAAAAGAAACAACTCAAAGGGTCATTGGCCCAATGGTACCAATAGTTATGGTAGAGCCTAATCTCCCTCGATGTTAAATGGTTCAAATCTCACCAAAGATGGGCAGTGTGTGTGAGTATTTGTCGTATATAAATATTACATGCTTCCAAAAAAACATACGAACCGGTGGAAATTCCGCAGCTAAGAACACAAACTTTGTCAAGGGGAGCATCGGGATTGATCTTAGCCACACACCCAGCATGAACAACAGTGTACTCGCTGAATGTTGAGGTGCCGAGAAAATGGTAAATTGGTTGGCCATCTTTCGAAAATCTTGTTTTTCCGTCATTTATCATGACACCCCTATCGGTATTAATCCGTAGAAGATCACACATATTGCTCTCTTCCGACTTACAATGGCGGCACTCACCACATTCTCCAGTAAATACTGGGAGGACTTTGTCTCCTGGTTTCAGATTTGTCACACCCTCACCAACACTCTCAACAATTCTATCAAAAGAAAAGATCACAAATAAGAAACGTTGAGTCACATCGTGCTTCTATCGAAGCAAAAAGATCAAACTTTACCCTCCGGCTTCGTGGCCTAATATGCGAGGAAACAAGGGTTTTGTCCCTGCAACATAATTCCATATTAATTTAGTTTTTTCAATCACCGGAAAATGACATAAAACTTCCCCTAAATTAGAAAGTGATTAAGCTTTGAACATAACAATCAAATGAAATTTCTAAGAGAACATTTAAAAAAAATGGATGGGCCAAACTACAAATTGCATATTGTTAGAGGGTATGCGAGGTGCCTAGACCTTCAGGTAACTTAAAGATGGCGGTTGTTGACGGCCAAAACCTTACGCTCTTCCAGTTTTAGGAATAGTGCTAAGGACGTCCCTACTATAACATGGGTAAAGTCCGAAAACCCCAACCAGATTTCATATTTTGAGCCATTATGAACATCTCTAACAGTTTTTCTATAATTTATCTAAAACAGAGAGTGAAAAGTCAAAATATCTAAAACTTTATTTTTCCACACCACAAAGAAACTATCATTTATATTATTAAAATATACCATGCATTTAATATTTCAATTAACTTTTTAGAAACGTTTAAAAATTCAATTTTGATATATACTTGAAGAGGTTAAAATAATGTCTCTCTTCTAATTTAGAGATTTTAGAGAATTCTAGAGTTTCTTCATTTTTTTTATTTTAGAGAATGAGATAGCAAAGTTGTTGGAACATTTTAGCAACAAAAACCTCTTTTTTTCTCTTTTAGAAAATCTGTTGAAGATGGTCCTAAGCTCGAGGACATTTTTTCCAGACAAATAAAAATTTGCTATTACCCTTATTGAAACCAAGTAAATAAAATCCATTTCGTTACGTTTAAGTTGAAGGATGTATCTATTTGGTTCCAATAGACGCAAACATTTATTTATTAAAAAATTTCTAAAATTTAATCACCTATAATATGAAAAAGCCACTTTTTCTTTCCATAAAACAACAATAACAATGATGAATTCAAACAAAAATTAAAATATGGTACAAATCAGGGCATAAAATATTATTATGAAGAATCAATAAGTGGTATTTGGTGTTTGTTGATGGAGGATGAAACAGAGAGTTATGCATAACCTTAGGGTCCCAGAAATAGACATCGGTGTGGCACAAGGAGGTGAAGAGGATCTTCAGTCGGACTTCCATTTTCTGGGGCGGCGCCACCTCCACTTCTTCTATTACCAATGGCTTTCCGGCTTCCCGTGCCACCGCAGCTGTATATACAACCATAATCAACTCAACTGAATTTCGATATTTCGAAGAATATCCAATAGCTTCTCCAAAATGGAGAAAATGAACGATTTTGAACAAATTTTAGCTCCAACAGATTCTTCTTCAAAATGGAGAAAGCATGAGAGAATGCAAAAACCTCTAAATTTAGAGAAATCTCCAAAAGAATTATTACAATAAGAGAGAATTACTTTTTTAATGTATTCCACCCATAAGAATTTTTTAAATGAAATGCATAGGAGATAAACTAATAGGGGGAATTGCACCCATATCCTTACAAACTTACACCTATATCCTTACAAACTTTTAAACTACATCTATATCCTTACAAAACTTAAGTAATTACATCTATATCCTTATACCTATTTTATTGATTTTTGAACTAATTAACAAATATCCTTAATATAATTTAAATCTTAAATCCCCAATCTACCCTTACCCTTTAAATCAAAATCCCTTCTAAATCAAAATCCATAAAAAAGATCGATGTCTTCTTCTCTAATCGACAACCAAATCGGTTTCTTCCTCCATTATAGACAACCAAATCAATCAACAGATTGACGTCTTCTTCTTCTTCTTCTCTAATTGACAACCAAATCGGCTTCTATTTCTAAATCAATTTCATCTTTTTGTGTGTGCTGATGACCTGATCGATGCAACTGCTGTTTGGGTTTTATCTCTTTGGCTGGTTGGGTTTACCTCTTGCAAACCAAATCTGTTTTGTGTTGGTTCATTCTCTGTGAATTATTTGCAGGGTGAGGGATCTAGTTTTGGTGGTTTTGAACAGCAAGGAAACAAATTTATTACCAAAAACAACCAAACACAATACAACCATGGAAAAAATTATATATAGAATTTAATTCACAATAAAATTCTTGATTTGCCCTTAAAATGGAAGTTGAGCAGATTAATTCACAATCAAACCAAACTATATAACGAATTTAATTCTTGATTCAGAAACTCCAGCCGGTGCCGAACCCCCATTTCTCTACCACCCTCAAAAACCTTCTCCTCAATTTCAACCGGAGAATTATTCCGACCTTCGCTGTTTTCTCTGATATGCATCCTCCATCACCCTCCGCACTCCAATTCTTCACAATTTGCTCTTCCATTAACTAAAAACAGACAGCTTCGAAGTGGCCTTAGGGTACGAAGGCCATGGCACACTTGATCTCGACAGCTTCGAGTGGCCTTTTCAGTACGAAGATGCTCGTCCTATACTCTGCTCCAGCCTCCATCCCTCCAATGTCCTCTCTGCCTCTGAACTTGCACAATTACATCTCTCTCTATCACCGTCCCTCCAATGTTTATTTGTGTTTTGTATCTAAACCATGACCATAACCATAACCCTAAAGGAAGAAGCCGATGTGGCAGAGAAAGAGACATCGATTTTTTGATGGATTTTGATTTAAAGGGTAAGGGTAGATTGGGGATTTAAGATTTAAATTATATTAAGAATATTTGTTAATTAGTTCAAAAATCAATAAAATAGGTATAAGGATATAGATGTAATTATTTAAGTTTTGTAAGGATATAGGTGTAGTTTAAAAGTTTGTAAGGATATAGGTGTAATTACTTGAGTTTTGTAAGGATATGGGTGCAATTCCCCCAAGTAGTATTTTATTAGATATATAATATTTTAATAATATAAATAATGATGTTATCTCTATCTTGAATCTGTCAAAGTTGAATACAATTTCTTATAAAGATTTATAAACTTTGATTCTCTATTTTGAAGAACTTTTGGGGAAGCTGGTGGAAATGCTCTCACAATAATTTCCAAAATCAATGGGAAATAACGCATTGAATAATATGAATCATAACAGTTGGTGATCAAAAAGATGAACAAAAACAAATAAATTTATGTGGAAGAAAACAAATCATGTCTAGTTCATGAGCGGTAACATTCTGGATCCTAGAGGGACTATGGATGGTATCTCGGTCTATCCGGGTTCGAATCCAAAGGGAGTCAATCAAGGGCACGAGGGGTAAGCTGTGGTTGGGCTCTAGGTCCAGCGTAAGCTGGGCTGGGACAGCGACAGATTAGTGGGTTGTCCGTGGATACCCAATACCCCCGGGGAGGCGTGCGTCCATGTGTTCGTGTAGTCGTTCGTCGGTTCGATGTCGCTACTCTTACAGCAAAAATATTTGTAAGAAAACATACTATAGTAAATGTCTCTAAATCTTTGATCAAAAAACATATGAAAACAACATATTAGAAATGAGAAAGAAAAGGACTGCGATATCTGCAACGTAAATCCATGGTATTCATACCAAAAAAATTGGGGGGAATACAGACACAAATTATAGAAACATGATAAAATATCGTGAAAATTAATCAAAATCATAGAAAGAAGAAGCAAATCAAGAATGGAGATTAATGGATCGATCGGTAAGAATTACCTTTGCATCGAATTACTTTACCAGACATCGTCGTAGTTTCTTCGTTGTTTTGCCACAAAAATCTCTCTCCAAAAGGAAGTGAAGAAGAAGGTTATGGAGATGATGAATGATTTATAACTAAAAATAGAAAACCACCTCTATGACTCAAGTTACAGGTGTCACCAAGATCTTACATATTCCATATTTTATGGTTTTAAACCCTTTTTAAATGAAAAAAATATTTTGTATTTTTTCCCACTTTAGCTATATGTTTTTGTACTATCGACCAGCGAATATATCGATTCAAGGATAAAAAAAATTATCTAGTAAAAATTAAGTGCTAATTGGGTTTAAAATGCTTACCAACAATCAAAATGCTAATACAGTAAGGTAATAAAATATGAACCTATTATCGTTAAGCACTTATCAGGTAAGATTTTGGTAAACGATCCCTAAAACAATTATTTTTCAAGATCTTAAATTTTTTAGAGGTACGGTGTTTTATGCATGATAAACACATTTTCGTGTACAAAATTGAAAAAGAAAACGTTTGGTTCTCCACATTCTACGCCACGATATTTCTCCGTGTCTACACGGATTCTTCTCCTTCTCCATATACGCTGCAAATTCCTTCCCTCTCACCTGATTTCTCTTTGTTCCATCCCACCCCCATCGGCAATGAAGAGAATTTTTTTAAGGGTGTCCTATATGCCCAGACTAATCCCAACAAATTATAACTGTAAGACATCAACCCCTTGATAACTAGTGACCACAATTGTTATGTATGCTTGGAATAGAACCCTAGGCAAATGAGATATTCCACCACATCCCCCAGAGCCTTAACCACTACGCCACAACTCTTGTGATTATAAAGAGAATTCTTGATCCTAACCCTAAAACATATTATTGTAGATTTCAAAGCAAACAAATAGCGACATAAGCTACCCAATGTTATGTACAAATCTAGCTTGATGTTGCCTTCATCCATCTTGTTATGTTATAGTGTTTGTCTTAACACGTGCATTAATAAAATCAATTCCCACTTTGCATAATGGATTTCGAAAATTATCCATCACTCATTGAAAGCGAAGGGGAGACATATACAGAAGTTGATTTAGAACAACCATCTGAATGTTGATGATGATAATGATCATGGAGAAAATCCAATTTGAACATAGCATAGAAAACTCCATTTGAATACTTTTGGAAACTCACCATCCATGAAGAAAACCCCTTTGAAGAAAAAACTCATTTGAAAACTCCATCACCCAACACACCAAACGGTGTTCCACCAAAAGTTTGAAAACCCAATCTCAATTTTTAAAAATCCCATCTCAATCCTCAGAAACATCGGTGTTCCACCAAACTTTTGAAGAAAAACTCATCAGCAATCAAAGGGAGCAACTGTATTATTCGAGGGAAAACCTTTGTTATTTTGATGATTCTTCCACAAATTGGTTTGATTCCCAAACCTACAGAGGTTTCAATAGTTGGAATTGAAAAATAAAAAAGAATACGAGGGCATAGTTGATGGGGGGTAATGAATATTGACTTCTAAGAGAAGCGAGCTATCGATAACCAGATGGGGACGTCGGTGGTAATGTAAGGGGAAGAAGAAGATGGGGGTCAAGAAGGTGAGACGGGAAAGGTATGGTTGGTGGGAGACTAATGAGTGTTACGATCTTGAGAGAAGGATAAGATGGGAAAGTTCATATCGTCATAATGGATACAAAAAAAAATGGTGAAAAGCTGAACGAATAAGTTATCATTTTCTTTTATTAAACCAGTACCAAACAACTCTTTTAAGCCGAGCAAATAAGCTCACAATCCATTAAACCACCACTCCCAAACATGCCCTCAGGACAAAGACTAGTGATTACAAACTACAAAGATAAAACACAAAGAAAAAGAATGCAATCTATAATAAAGTTTTAGGGTTAAGACTTCAGCCCCCAATCTGCAATAT